>CM060980.1:2402500-2662500 GCA_030765065.1 Deroplatys truncata
CCTGTGTTTCATGTCATTCTGGATGACTAGTATAGAGTTTTGCTCAATTGAAAAATCTGATGTGTTACACTCACATGACTTTCTCTACTCTTGTACAAACTATTTTTACAAACGCTTATTCTTCATATGCTTCATGTTAATCGAGATATCGGGAAGTCAATCTTATTGCTAATTTTCTTGTAGATGCAAGGGGAATGTGGTAGCTTTTAAGCGATAGTCAAATCTTTTAAGCGCTGGTTGCTATGTGGCGCATTCCATTCTCTTTGCATGTCCAGGACATAAAAAAAATGAATAACGAATTTCAGAAAAAGTATAAGTATTGGAAAATTTAAGGGAATAACAAGCAATATCTCGAAAACTGTTCACTCAAAAAAAAAATGTATATGACATAAATTGTGTATTTTAATGCGATCTATATTTTTTGTGTAGTAACATTTTGTCTATCCCTTATGGTTTACCAGTTATGCAAAAGTCATTCACAATGAAGAATACTTTTGGAGACATTCCCAAAAAATTCAAGATATACATTTCATTTGTCATGAAAATATCTTAAACATATGATATTTTAATCAAAATCGTTAGCCATTTTTGAGAAAATTAAAATGTTCGAAAAGTGTTCTATGTAAAGAGTAATCTGGGGTGGGGGGATTTTCTTGAAAACCTTCGTGTCGCATCTCTGGAAGATACTAAACCTAAATACCAAGTTTTGTGTTTATCCGACTGTTCGTTTCTGAGTTATGCTATTCACAGACACACAGACAGACACACACACGGACATGTTTCTAAAAATGCTTTTTTTGGATTCAGGGGGTCTCAAAACATGTATTTCCGGTGAAATCTCGGTATTAAATTTTTGGGTGGAAAACAATACTTCCCCTACTTACTATACATAGTAGAGAAAGTAAAAACTTGAATAATGTATAAACATAAGAGTAACAATACTAAAATTTACCCATTTAGAAAGTCATCTAACCAAAGGGGATGGCTCAGGCAGTAACATCTGTGGGCCACATTCAGGAGGTCCCAGGTTCAAACCCCTGGGACCTACCAATCTGACTGAAGGCTTTTTCACAGTTTTCCTAGGTTGCTACGCAAATGCTGGATTGGATAATTTGATCCACAAATTTTTCTATCATCACTACATTTCGTTTTCTTCTTCATCGCCATACCAGACATTGGACTGATCACCCATCCTGGATATGCTATGATCCAGAGTTTGCTTGCTCCTCGACAGGCTACTGACCTAAGGCATTGGGCTGATCACTCGTCCTGGATTTGCTATGATCCAGAGTTTGCTTGCTCCTTGACAGGCATTGACTTGTAAGTCTTACGAGGAGGGTAATCCATTAAAGAAGAAACTCAGCTACTGAATAATAACATCCTTGAACACAATATTTTTTAGTTCCCTTTCAGACTGTTTTAAATCTTTTACTTGCTATATATGCATTACAAAACACACAAGCAGCTACAGCGAGTTTCTTCTTAAACAATTGTAATGTGTGTTACCTCCTAATGAAATGGATTTTTGTATGATTTTAATTATGTTGTAAATACATTATTACCTCAAAGGTATATAAGGAGTAAAAAGTTAAAATATTTAATTTTCTGAAATAATCTCTGCACGATTCCATTACCCTAATTGCTCTTTTCTGTAGTATAGAAAGGCTTTTGGTGTACTTAGCAGCACTTTGTCCAAACTGTAATTCCATACAATAATAGATATTCATGAATGTGTTTTTTATCAACAATATACTGGGAGAGCCCAATGAACTAGGAGTTAGCTGTGTTTTTCCACTGGAAATGTGGGCATATGTTTTCCGCCATTGGCTTTGCTCATCTCTGACCATGACGCAGTGTGAGTCAGTTGTTACGAGTTATTGTATACTATATTTAATCACAATTATGACTCAGTATATGCTTACTATTGTGCAGCATGCATTCATGTGCAGTCAGCTTGTCAAGTGTCAGTACAATTCCCAGTTGTAAAGGTTCCAGGCCATATAACAATCCGTAATTTGTATAATGAATTTTAGGCCTCGGGTAGTGTTCAGTCTAAGACAGCAGGGTTCTTACTAAAGACATGGAGACCTCTCCCAGAAATCCCTTAGGTATCTTTCACTACAGGCAGGCATTTTGTATGGCTCTATGCAAAGAGGTGTTGAGTTATAACCATATAAAATAACTGTGGCACATGATCTTCAAACAGGCGAGTGGAGTCTCAACGATATATACAATGACGAACTAGACCCATATTTTATATTTTTCTTGGATGAGGCCTGGTTCCACCTTCACAGATATGTGTGCACAAAAAATAATTGTTAATGTAGCTGTGAGAAATCATGAAGTACCCCTTCATGACGAAAAAAATTGATGTATGGTGCACCATGATCAGAATGATTTATAGGGCCAATTTTTTTTCAAGTCAACAGTTGACATCCCCATATACTGAAAACAATTTGGTATCAGTTTTTTTAGAGAATTAACAGATAGGAGAGTGCCTTGCCTTTTTTCAATAAGACACTGCCACAGTCCATATAGCCAATATTTTGATGAGAACAATTGAAAGTGTGTTTGAGGACAGAATTATTAAGGGAGGAAAGGGGCAAATTTTCTGTCTTCTACATTTTTTGAGTTAGTGACTATTTTTGCACACAGATAAATAATTGTATGTGTATTTATACTTATAGGTTTCATAAATTTATAATAAATAGATTTTGAATTATGGAATTTTCTTTGAAAAAAACTGTCAATTTCAAAAACTCTCTCTCCCACAAATTTTAACATATTTTTCTAATTTTTTTTTTCACAGTATGTCTGGATTATATACAAATGAAGTATGTTTCCAAATGTGTAAGTTTAGAGTTAATAAGGAAGTAAAAAATATTTGCCATAAGTTGAGGAAAAAGCTTCACAATTTTAGTACAATCATAAATTTTCTTTTACCAATAATTTTCAAAATATTAGTTTAATTAAAAAACTAAATACAAACTTCTGTAGCCTCTCCTTAGAAACATATGCTGCACAGTTTCAGCTTCCCAGCTTAAAAACTCTAGAATCCTATAGAGTTTGAACTTAGCAAAATGCAGAAAAAAAGCTGAAATGTAGAAAAACTCACTTTGCATTCCATTAACCCCTTCAAGGATACCCAATGAGGTGAGGTGTTAAAGTTGTCCTCTTGAAATAGGAATAAAAATTTAAAAAAAAAAAAAAATTGTTACTTTGTTGCATGAACCTCTGACCATATCATGTCTTAAACCACTTGGCCATCCGACACATGTTAGCGCAGCATTGTATGATCTCGCTAACTGCATAATATTCTGAGTTCCTTTTTTGTTTTTTTTAACATAATAAAAGGGTAAAATGCATATATCTGCATTCAACTGAAACCCATCAGCATTCAATCATGCTGTCACACTGCTTATTTTAGTTGGGCCCTCCCCATCCTTCACAACAGTTTCTATTGAATGCAGAACATGCATTTTACCGGGATTTGATCCTGCAATCCTTGGTTTTGATAGGTTAGCTACTCTTATCATGCCTTAGACTGCATGGCCGTAAATCCTCATGTTGAAGCCAAGTAACTTCCAGCAGTTGGTTAAACTAATTATTTAAAAATGCTGCACAGGACGTCATATCAAGTCCATATTGATGAAGGGTTTAAAATACAACTGCCTTTATGTTCCCTCCATCACTTTGTTACAATATTTTTACAGTGGGATGATAACTTCTTTCGTTTAGGCATGTTGCTTCACTGTATTTATAAATATAACCTAATTAGTTAATCTTAAAAGAAACACTGATTATATATATGATGCTAACCTAGATGTAGCGGTCCTCAAATACTTTACACCAAAAATAAACTTTTGAGGGGTGCAGGCATTTAAATATGACATCATTAATGCCATTTCCGTGCTTGACACAGCACTTTAAGATTTGGTCAGCATGTACATAAGATATTACAGATTTACTTTATGCAAAAAAGTAAAATTGTAAATTTTGATCAAAATTACCAATTTTTCACCCATTCTCCCCTTTGAGATTTGTGGCCCCCCTCGGTTCCCCAACCTAATTCCCTGCGACTTTTATCTCTGGGGTAAATTAAAACAAAGTATGTAAGACAAACCCACACATCCCGGAAGAATTAAAACAAAATATCCGCTAGGAAAATGCCAGCATTTCACAATGTTAACTATGATGATAGATGGATAGTTTCTTAAAGAGGTGCCAAAAATGTATGGACAATGATGGTGGCCAGTTTCAACACCTTCTTTCATAACGTTGGTAAGGCCCTTAAACATAGCTAAGGAAATTGCTGTATTGTTGCATCAGCACCACTTTATGACAGCAATGCATACAGCATCATGAACAGGTTCATACTCTCTGTACCTGGACATACTATACTTGTTGCAGACTTTCTTTATTTGTTTGACCCATGTGAAATGCTCATCCAGTATTATTCCCAAAATTTGTAATTACTTACCTCATTATTTATATTAAAATTTAGTTAGGTTTCATTTCTGTTTTGGATTCTCTGAAAGTTCATGAATCCTGTTTTATGTTAATTAGCAGGTTGTTTAACTTAAAAAACTCCACAATTTGTTTGTATATTACCTACGCGTTCACTGCGTGTTGACTACAGAAGTATCGTCTGCATATGCAATCATTTCCCAATTAGTGTAACAGTATCGTTCATATATATATTATGAACAGCAAGTGCCCTGATACTGAGCCTGCCATATTTGAGTAGTACTCCTTTATTTGCCAATTACTTTTATGTGTAATTTTAACTTCTTGTGTTCTGCCATCTAAATATGAATTTATTAATTTAAATGGTACTTTGTGAATTCCATACTGTTGTATTCATTTAATAATATTTCATGCTCTAAGCACTCGAAAGTCTTATTTAGGTCCAAAAATATGCAACTATTTTGTTGCCTATGTTCTAGACCAAGGGTGGCGAAAACGCAAGTCACCAAATATGCAACACGCACTGCATCACTCATGAGCATGTGAAAATCAAATGGACGGTTGCAGAGAGGGAACATGCGCCTGCGAGTCAAAATGACTCGCGAGTCACGTTTTCACCACCTCTGTTTTAGACTGTCAATGAGATATTCAGCTATTTTATTTGATTATCAATAATGTGTTTATTGCCATTTTTATATAAGGGTTTTACAATAACATTTTTTAAATAGTTAGGTATATTCCTGAATATATACTTGCATTGATCAATTCTGCTAATAGTTCTAATATGCTGGAAACACACTGTTTTAAAAGAACGGTTTAGATTACATTTTTGCCCATTGAGGTTTTACTTTTCATTTTATTTATCACCTTTAAAAGCTCTTCTTCAGATGCCTCTTGAAAGGATAATCAAGTTACAGATACTATGTTTATTTAGGCTTTTGCGATTATTTGTCTGAAACCTCACTCAGGCAAGCAATGAAACAATGAAAATGCGTCAAGGAAAATTGTCAGTAGCAGTGCTATTAGGAATACATGTGTTGAGGGCAAATGCCTACTCAAAACTTTTTGTATTACTATGCTATTGCATGCAACATTACCAAAATAGGCTGTGCAATTTACATCCTGTATTGATAGCATATAAAGCATAAACTGATAATTTAAGAGTTCAAAATCTTTTACATCTTACCTGACACCTATGGTGAACATATCTAGAATAGGTCTGCCTTGAATCCATCCCAATATCATTATGAGACCAATGATACAAAAGGAGTAGAAAGATAACTGAGTTCCTAAAATATCCATGCTCTTTTGCAAAGGCGTTTTTGGGGCTTCTTCAGCTTGCATCATTCTGAATACTTCTCCAAACTCTGACTTTTCCCCAGTGTTAACTACAATGCCCTGGGAAAAAAAAACACATTGGCTGTTGAACATTTGTCAGCAACCTTTGTAGTACCATCTATTTCTATGTATCAATCACTTGCACAAAATAGTGTGACATGGGTAATGCTCAAAAGAAACACTTTAACAACTTGTAATAGCCAACACAGTTCAATATCTTTTAAATGTGCATAAATAATTGAGCAACTTATTACAGCTGCTTTGCAGTAATATTGGCATGGTCTAAAAGTGATACACAAAGTACTAATATTTAACGTATTAATGGAATTCTTATATCTCTAAATCCCTAAGTGTTCAGCAGCACAGCACAGAAATTTAATTCACACTGAACAGTCATTCAAGTTCCCAATCAACATAAAACAAAAGGGCTTTTACCAACATCATTTTTAGTTTTATTATAGTAAGAAATCATTAGGAATCTATTCTAATAATATGAAGAGAGAACATTTCTGTGTGGATGTATAAGGGCATAGAAAGTGCATTGTGTATCTTGGAAACCTCTCAAACAATTTTGAATAAAGCTTTCACCATTAAAAGCATATTTTTCCTCAATGGACATATTCTTTTAAGACAGCCAACAATTCCAATTCCTAAATGACTAAAAAGTATTTACAAAGTCTCAATTGAATATGAACACTGAGTAATAACAAAAAATGCTTGCGAAAAAGGATTTAATTTTTCGTTCAGAATGCCATGGAGCAGAAAACAATTATTCCTCCACGGAAAATGCATGTAAAACATAAGACAAAAACAGCAAATATTTCATTCCATGCAGTATACATAGTTGCCCATGATTTAAAAACTAAGAAAACAGAAGATGTACTTATAAATCTCACAATATATATGCAATAGAAATGCCAAAAGCAGTTAATAACCCTCATATAAGAAAGTTGTATTTTAGTTCCTCTGTATGCAATAATCAAGTTTATTTAGCTTCAAAATTATATACAGAGGGAAAATTGTGTCCAGCGTAACATCAGAAATTGCTCAACCAATATTTATACACAAATGAGATTAATTTTCTTAACTGTTAGAGATTATAAGCAATTTTCAAAATGTTTTATTAGTGGTCTGGGGCTGGGAATATTCATATTTACCAGTTTTGCTCTATTTTCATTACATACTCAAGTGCGGGAACTTTGTATTATGTGAAAACCGTGTAGTTAAATAACTACAGGACCAAAGAGAAGGTACAGTAGTCTAAAATTTCACCTACTGTAATTATCTAAAAATTACTTATTCCAACAATTGTTTTGCTACTGTGACATTTTCAGAATTTGAATTGTCAAGAGGTTAAGGAAATCAAAAATACACCTGCTCACATTTCATAACATTTGTATGAATATTATTTTTCATACATTATTAGGAATATCATGGGGCTTTATTAAATTACGATTCTAAAGGGTAAAGGAGAAGATTTACCAGATCATCATGCACTAATCTAAAAAAAGATGAGAAGAGGTAAATGAAATTAATTCAAGCCAACCTTGCAATGCTGGTAAGCCACCTAGCACGTATTAAGCTGGTCTTTATATGTATACAGCATTAAGTTTACCTGTTTTTTGTCCTTATGCTAAATGACTGAGCTCTCAAATTTAAAAGAAGAAGGCATAAACAGTCTGTTTTGACAAGCTATGAACTTTACAGCTATAGATTTCCATTACTTGCTGTTCAATTTACTATGCTGAGGTTGCAACCATTCATAAGGTGACGCTGACATCAATGAGCCCTTTGTTTAATTGAATCTTAAAACTTCACTTATTTGAAATTAATCGAACATGTTTTGGAAGCACCACTTGCTTTCACCTTCAGCTTTTTTCCGACTGAGCATGCAGGGAATTCGGGTTCATAGATGTGGGTGGTGTCATCTGGCATGTCCATGCTTAGATTGTTGAATGGCAGGATTTCAAAGTTCATTACCATTTTCATGAATTTGAGTTTGTGTATGTTTTCCCAAACTTTTAGTTCTGTTGGATTGGTGCTGCATTTCAGGAGTCCGACTTTGAGGTTGATGTCCTGGTTTATGGTCCAAAAATGGTTTGCTATGGCAGATTTTCCATATGTTTATTGGATATACATCCGAAGTGTTCTTTCCTTCTGGTTTCAATATTTCTCTTTGCTTTGTCAACACACACCAAGTCACAATTTTCACAGTTAATTAGGTAGATGCCATATTTTTGTTCTTGTGGAATTTTATCTTTGACAGCGGAAGCTAATAGGTTCTGAATTGTGTGTTTATTCTGTGGTGCCAATAATATGTTGTAGTTTTTGAAGATTTTTAACTAAATTTGTGATTAAGCTGAGGATGGTATGTGAATTTTATGAATTGTTGTATTGATTTCTATGTAAAAAGGTTGTATTTTCTCTAATGCTTTTTTGTTTTTGGAACTTTTTTAGTTTGTTGTGGACTATATTGGTGTTGTAGCTATTTACCATTTTAGTTGTATACATGTTCATATTCCTATTTACTAAGGGGAAGTGCACAAGGCTGTTGAAAATGGGATGTTGGATTGAAACTGTTGTATGTAATTGAGTGTATGTGTAGAATTTCTAAAAATGCCAAATGAGAGGTGGTTTTGTTTCCTGAAGATCTTTAAATCCAAATATGGAGGAACCCATATATGTATAGAGCTGTCTTGTAGGTTGAGGAGTTTTGTAGATACTGTGACAAACACATCATCTACATATCTGAAGCAAATCTTGAACAGCAATGGGAAGACTTTGGTAATTCTTGTTTAAAGTTCAACAAAGAATGGTGAGTGTGTGTTTCCCATAGCTAGTCCACAAGTTTGTTTATAAAATTTGCTGTTGAACTGAAAGAAGTATTGTTGGATGCAAAGATTAGTGAGGGTGGAGTAGTCCTCTATTTCTACCTGTGGGATTTCAATGTTCAGAAAGCCAAAGTTTCAGGAGTGGTAATAACATGGTAGTGAGAATGCTGGGGAAAAGGGATTTCACGTCAAAACACTTCTTGTCTTGGAACTAGAAAAATGTTCTTTTGTAGTTTCAAATCCAACTGTCATGCAATTAAAAACCTCTGTGACAATTTATCAAAAGGAAGAGGTTTTCACAGGGCCTATTTATTATACTCTATCTTGTCAGTGTCTTAATATTTAAGGCCACAATATGTCTCTCTGTGCAACCAGGTGCATAATTGTTTTTCTAAAAGTGAACATTCAGTTGCAGTTTTTTATCTTACTTTCCTGCTAACTTTTCTTTATATTTATTTGTTTTATTGATAAACTTTGTGTAATTTGAATTTTATTTGGTTTAATAATTAAAAAAATCTGATGTGATACATTCGCATGCCTTTCTGTACCCTCTACTGTTTAGATAATCAAACGTTTAAGAATTGGATGCTATATGCTGGCCTTACAATTGCATACTCTTTCCATACAATTGTGAGAAACAACTGAATGTTGAAGGACCTTAAGAGAATGACCAAGAAATAAACAATTTGAACCTTTAATAATGGATATCTCAGAAATGGCTTATGCCACAAAAAACTCATTTGAAATAAATCTATTTCAAATAGGTTTGAAAGAGATCTACATTTTTTGTGTGGTATGTTTTCGTCTAGCGCTTAACATTTACCAGTTATACAAGATTATACAAAATTTCTTCCAAATGAAGAGGACTTCTTAGGCTATTCCCGGAAAATTCAAAATATACATTTTATGAGTCATGTAAATATTTTTCATATATGATATTTAATCAAAATCATTAGAACCACTTTTTAGAAAATCAAAAATTTTGAAAAATCTTCCATGTAAAGGATAGTTTGGGATGGGAGAATTTTCTTGAAAAGCTTTGCGTTGCATCTTTGAAAGATGCTAAACCTACATATGAGGCAGAATTTTAATATCTAAATAATTTCAATTCTATTTTATATAAAAGTAAATTCAATAACAGCTTGCCTTGAAACAATATGTATGTAATAATTGTTTAATTGTATGTAACAATCACTGCAAATGTTTATTTTTATTGTAAACATGTTTTATTAATGTTATGTGAATACATTATATACTTTAATTATGCAAGAGCTGTGAGAATAAGGAGTTTTAAGTTGCTAACAATGAGGTAATAATGAAGTAACCTTGTAGAAATAATGAGTTAAAGAGTTTGAAAAGTTACCAGTCATGATTATATCAAAGATAAGGTAAATTCAGTAACAGTTTAAAATTAGCCAATCAATAGCAAGGAAAATGTTTAAGTAAAATGCAGATATTCTATTGGACTAGAATTAGCCAATCAGAGACTTAAAATACCGAAGCTTACAGGTTTAACCATTGAAGGTTGCTCAGTTGCTGGCAAGCCTTGGTAGTGAACAGATGTAAGATGTGTTCTCTACGAGTGAATCGTAAAATATGTATACGCGCTAAGTGAAAGTATTGAAGATTCTCACACTTCTTAAAAAGTGTAGTGCTTTATAAAAATGTGCAAGAATTAATAAAAGAAGTGAATTTTAAAAAAGTTATATTCTGTGATGTCTACATTCTTGCTGCACCGCACCCTGAATAAGAGAAACATGTTTCTAAAGTAAGACTGACGCAGCCGAGGCAAATTCAAACATAAATAATATAGAAACAGTTTTAATAACAAAGTTAAATATTATAGTGTAAAACTTGGAGTGTAATAACAAAAGCACATCTTGAAATCAGCTTCTCATATATAGCAGCATATTGTGTAATAACAGCAACTATTACGTAATCAACAAAATTCAAACCAACGCCCAAAGAGTGTTCCAGGAACTCCTTAAATGCCACTAAATAAATATTACGTAAAAACAAAAGCAGCACAACATACATCTTCAAGTTAAACATTACGTAAACATCATCTTCAAGTTGGCTGCCATACATGGGGCAGATATAAAAAATATTACGTAATTTATTACGAGAAGCAAACAACTACTTCAAATACCAAGTTTGGTATTTATCCAACTTTTCGTTTTGATTCATGCTGTTTTCTCACACACACGCTTTTCTAAAAATGCTGTATTTAAATTTAGGGGGTCTCAAAACATGTATTTTTGGTGAAATTTTGATATCAAATTTTTGGATGGAATGAAATACTAGGTATGTGGTAGAGAAAGTAAACATCTAATCATCTTTTGCTGAAGTTTCCTATCTCTGAGTAAACTGTTTAACGGCTTTGTTTCTGTACCATAATTGCTTTTAAGCCCTTTTTTATTTTGATCTGACTATTGTATTATTAATTATAAGGCTCATTCTGAGAGCTTTGAGGACAAACAAATGAAATTTTAAATATTTAGATCTGATTGGTGCATTGCATTCTATACAATATCTCATCTGTTAAAATCATTTTACAAATGCTGAACACCATTCTTCTTTGGAGAGATTGCAAAGACATTCTTTGTGTGCAGCTACTGCAGCTTCAGATGATTTAAATTGTTGACCACAAATTCTTTCTTTTACTTTGGGGAACAGAAAAAGTCACATCTGACCATAGGAAGGATGACACAAGTATTTGATTCCTGCAGAAATCAGGTTGTTTCTAGTGCAGGCATTGTCATGCAACATGATTCCTGAAGACCAATCTTAAAGAAGTAAAGACTTTTAACAATAAAGTATAAACAAATCTGAGCACATTGTTGAAAATCACGTCATTCCATGACTTCTTGTTTTCATTCCAGAAGTTTAATCCTGACCTTGTGGTGACATCATCAGGCTGGCAGCGTAGCACGCTACACATTGTCACCTGTATTAGTTAGCCTTGCATTTCATTTAATTCCTGTTGTGATTGTAGGCCGTGTCCTGTGAGGTGTAAGGTCAAGAATGCAGTAAAAAGAAGTATTGGTTATTAATCAATCAACATGTGTGCAGAAACTTTATGCCAACCAAAAATGTTTAGTTGTAGACAATCATAGCTCGAGATCCACCAACACCTCCATACTGCACATTTCTGGAGAGTGCTCAGGCTTGCTACTATCTTAACTTCATTCTTAAAGCTGGTAAAACCTACATTGTTTATTGCACACATTCCAAGCTACAATTTACAAATTTTATTTCATTTATTTTTATGCTTCTACTTTGTTATGTACATGCCTGGTACCCTACTTTACCCTATTGACACATCCAGTGTAGCTCTCTGGCCTTTGGCACTGCTATGCAACCTTTATTCATCTTTGCTAAAGCCTCCTTGCAATTTATTTCATTTTATCTTACCTCCCCTCCCTCTCTCTTCTTCTCTTTCCTCACCCATTTCTCTTTCATTAATTAAAAAATTCCCTACTTTCCTATTTCTTTCTTCCGGCTTGCTTGTTAGCATTTTCAGTGCAATTAAATCACCCCCTGTATTATTCCATTTCTTATCCTAGATTTTCTCTCCATTTTTAAACCTTCACATTCAGTTACATAATGTTCTACACTTTCCTCGCCATCACAAAATTCACATATCCCTTTATCATTAACCCTTAAGCCTCTTAGAAATATTGTTCCATTCTCATCCAAACCAACCCTTCCTTTTCTCTTTTATCACATTGCTCTATGTATGTTTCTCGGAGAGTCGTAAGTCAGCAGCGAGAGGGGAAGGTTGTGTAATGGAGCAAGCATGAAAGAACACGAAGAAAATGGGAGTGGACGTTCCAACGTACCGATACAGAATCGGAAGTTTTGGCAGGGAAAAAATATGAAAAGACGGAAAAATAAAAATGGAAACTCTGATATGGAGAGTCATCATGATGGTAATCACGATATTGCTAATAGGAGGAGTGGAGCAGAACCCAGGGCCAGCGGAAATGAACAAATTAATGGAAGAAATAAGGGAGATGGGAATGCAACTTGGAAAAAGCATGGATAACAATACAAGAGACCTGAAAAAAGCAATGAAAATACAAAGAAGAAATGGAGAAACAGATATCAGAATGTAAAGAAAGAATAGTTGGGATTGAAAAAACTGCTTAATATTTGGGGTGACAGAGGACAGAGAAATCTGGAAGACATGGTATATGAAATTATAGAAGGTGTGCTGGAATACGGATGTACGGCTGGAAATTAAAGATATGCTTAGGATAGGCAAGAAAGGATGAAAGCCAAGACCTATTATTTTGAAATTGACAACAATGAGAAAAAATGGGAGATTTTAAGACAAACTAGAAGACTAAGGGGGACAAAAATATTTATAGAACAGGACTATAAGAAAGAGGAACAAGACCAAAGGAAGGAATTAATTAAAAGAATGAATGAAGCAAGGGCAGTAGGAAAAAAAGCATATCTAAGAGGTCTACAATTAATAGTGGAAGGTGAAAATTGGAATATGAGTATTAAAAGAAACGAAACTAGAGGAACATATGCACTGCAGCAAAATATAGAACGGCCGGAAAACGCCGGACAAAGACCCAAACAGAGAATGGAATCGTCAGCAGGATTTCAGCAAAGTCAAACATGGGTAAGAAGAGGGCATTTACACGAGCTAGCGACAGCTGATCAGGAGAGCAGAAGTGGGAGTAGCAACTTTGGCAGAGAAGAGAGGAGGAGACAAGGGAGATATAGAACGGCCGGAAAACACCAGACAAAGACCCAAACAGAGAATGGAATCGTCAGCAGGATTTCAGCAAAGTCAAACATGGGTAAGAAGAGGGCATTTACACGAGAGAGCGACAGCTGATCAGGAGAGCAGAAGAAGTGGGAGAAGCAGCTTTGACGAGAGAAGAGAGGAGGAGACAAGGGAGATATAGAACAGCCGGAAAACACCGGACAAAGACCCAAACAGAGAATGGAATCGTCAGCAGGATTTCAGCAAAGTCAAACATGGGTAAGAAGAGGGCATTTACACGAGAGAGCGACAGCTGATCAGGAGAGCAGAAGAAGTGGGAGAAGCAGCTTTGACGAGAGAAGAGAGGAGGAGACAAGGGAGATATAGAACAGCCGGAAAACACCGGACAAAGACCCAAACAGAGAATGGAATCGTCAGCAGGATTTCAGCAAAGTCAAACATGGGTAAGAAGAGGGCATTTACACGAGAGAGCGACAGCTGATCAGGAGAGCAGAAGAAGTGGGAGTAGCAACTTTGGCGAGAGACGAGAGGAGGAGACAAGGGAGATATATCGACAAGAGACAACAAGGGGAAGACAATAAGAAGAGTTGGTAGTGGAGGGAGAAAGCGAAGAAGCAACATTGGCGAGCGAAATGACCATGAGGGGAGGAGCCAGAAGTAAGAAGAGGGGAGGCAGCAGGAGTTGTGAGGAGTGAGGGAAGGGAGGCAGTGAGAAGTGAAAGTGAGGAGAGGGGTAAAATACAAAGTGGGGAAGTGATATTGGTAGGGTCCATGAGTGAGGCAGAAGAAATAATAAAAAAGAAAAGTTTACAAATCTCATCCAAGGATTACATTCAGCTTAGGGGTGAAAAACAAGAAAGGGAAAGGGAGCCTAGAACTACAAGATACAGGAAAATGGTGGAGAGTTTTAAGTTTCAAGAACAACCAAAGAATAAATACGGAAAGGGCCTGAAATAATGTTTTGGAATGTGGAACGTCTAAGAAATATAGGCAGCGGTGAAATTAAAAACATTATGTGTGCTACGGATTTTATAGGAATAGCAGAGACATGGTTGGGAAAGGAAGAGGTAGCAGAGATAGCAGGTTTTAAGTTTCTAGAGAAAAAGGCAAGGAAAAGATGTGACAGGGGAAGAGCATCAGGAGGAGTAGGTTTGTTTATAAAGAATGATACAGAAACAATTATTGATATAGAAAAAATTGAGAATAGAGGTCCCAATGTGTTATGGACAGTAATTAAACAGAATAACAGAGTAAGATTAGCAATAGGGGTGGCATATAACCCGCCAGAAGCATCATATTTTTATGACAGTAACTTTTATAGTAAACTAGAAGAAGACGTAGAAGAAATAAGAGAAAAGATGCCAGAAACAGAATTTATTGTGATGGGAGATTTGAATGCGAGAATAGGGGAGGAGAATGGAAGGTTATTAGGTAAAGAGCAGGTAGAAGAAGATAGGGATGTGATAAGGCCAAGGAAAAGTAGGGACGGAGTGATTAATAGAGAGGGAAAAAAATTACTAGAATTTGGTGAGGTAAACAACATGTTAATATGTAATGGAACAATGGAAGGAGATGAGGAAGGGGAGTTTACATTCGTAAATGCAAACGGGCAAAGTGTAGTACATTACGTGTCATGTAGTGAGGAACTGGAGGACAGAATCACTACATTTAAAATAATAAACAAAGTAGTAGGTAGTAGCCATTTTCCATTAATGATGGAAATAAATGTTTTGGAACAGAAGGAAAAGAATAAGGAAATAGCTAGAAAAAAAATAAAAGTGTATAAATGGAGGGAGGAAATAAAAGAGGACTTTGTAAATTCAAAGGTAAGTCAGATTGTGGAGTGTGGTATAAAAATGGCTATGGATGAGGGAAATACAGAAAAAGTAGAGCTGAAATTATTACTAACAAGAGCAGGAGTAGGGATGGAGGGAAGGCCAAGAAATTAAGGGGTGGTTTGATGAAGAGTGCAGAGCAAAAAAAAAAAAGGGAGGTACTTAAAGAGCTTATTAGATGGAGGAGGTCAGAGAAGGAAAGGGATAGACAAAATCTGATGAGACTTAAGGGAGAATATAAAGGTTTGCTTGAGGCTAAGAGGAAAGAATGGCAGGGAAATATAGAAAGGAAACTAAAGGCAGCAATAGAGAGTAAGGATAGTAAACAAATATGGGAAATAGTGCGGATGATGAACAAGAATAGAGGGAAGAAAAATGAAATTACACCGAGCGAATGGATGGAGTACTTTAGAAGGCTAATTGGAGAAGGGAAGAGAGCAACATTAGACACAAAGGAGGTAGGACAAGGAGGAATATTCAATGAAAACTTAGATGGTAAAATCACGGAGCTGGAAGTTTACCAGCAAATAAGGAATATAAAAAAAGGCAAGGCAGTAGGAATAGATGGAATACCAGGGGAATTTTGGAAAATGTATGGGGAAATGCAAAATGGTTTAAAAGTGATGACAAAATTATTAAATAAAATTAAAGAAAAGAATGATGTGCCAGAATGTTGGAAAATAAGTATGGTGGTACCAATCTACAAAGGAAAGGGAGGAGCAAATAGACCAGAAAACTATAGGGGAATAAGTTTACTATCGATATTAGGAAATATATACACAGGTATATTGGCCGACAGATTAAGAAACTGGGTGGAAGAGGAAGGAAAACTGTCAGAATATCAAGCAGGATTTAGGAAAGGTAAACAAACAATAGGCAATATATTAATAATAAAGACCATAATAGATAAGTATCTGAGCAGGAAAAGAGGAAAGATATACATGTTTTTTGCAGATTTTGAAAAAGCATTTGATACAATAAATAAAGAAGCATTAGCTTATAAATTAAGCAAGAAAGGGGTAAGCGAAAATTTTATAAAAGAAAAGATATAAGATTTTGCATAAGATGTAAAAATAATGGAATGCCGGAGAAAAATAGGATTACGACAAGGGTGCAAATTGAGTCCTATATTATTTAATATATTCATAGATGACATATTAGAAAGAGTGAAAGAAAAAAATCTGCACTGCCCCATAATAGCAAATAGAGAGATACCAGGTGTACTATATGCGGATGATCTTATGGTCGGGGCTATAACGGTAATTGGGCTACAGAAAGCAATCAACGGAATACATGAATTCTGCGAAGAATGGGGAATTAAAGTATATAAAATAAATTTAAAGTTAGGGTATTTAAAAGAGGAAATAAACTAAAAAGAAAGAGAAATGGCAGAAGAGGGGGTTTAAAGTTAGAAGTTGTCAAGGAGTTGGATTATTTGGGGATGAGGATGAGCAGTAATGGTAAATGGGGGGTGCATAACAGGAAGGTTATGGCTAAAGGAAAGACGGCAATGGCGGGAGTAAAGAATCGCAAATACAAATTAGAAATGCCAACTAAATGAATAGAAAGAATGTACGAAGTATTGGTAGAAGCAAGAATGCTATATGCAGTAGAAATTTGGCGGGGGGATCTAAATTAAGCAGAAAAATAGACCAGAGCTATAGAACATTCTGTAAAGAGCTATTGGGGTTACCAAGATCAGCACCAGAGGAAGTAGCATTAGTGGAATAAGGAAGAAGAAGAAGAAAGGGAGTGATACTAGAAAGGATATTGAAATTTTGTTTTAGATGCCTGAGAAAAGATGAAGGGGAAATTTTAAAGATGTGCATGGTACAACAAAATAGTACAAAAAATAAAAATAGCTAGTGGACAGGGGTAGAAAAAATTATGGAGAAGATAGGAATGGGAGATATTTGGAGAACAGGAGAAAGAAATAGCAACGGCTTCTGGATAACAGTAAGAAACAGAGAGGAGGACATAGAAAGGCAAGAGATTTGGGGAAGCTTAGAGAATAAAAAATCACTAGGGTTCTATAGATTAGTAAAAAGGAAATGGGGAAGAGAAGGGTATGTGGATTATTGCAATAGAGCAGAAAAAGAAGCGTTTGCATGGATGAGAACAGGATCAATGTATCTGAGAGGACTAAGAGGCAGTAAAAATGGAATTTGCAAATTATGCGGAGGTAGTGAAAGCACAGAGCATTATATGACAGAATGCAAAGAATTAACAGAATGGAGACAAGAAGTATGGGAGGAAAAATTGGAAAAAATGGATGGAAAAATAGTAGCAATTAAAATGTTAACAAGAAAAGAAGAAAAGAAAAATAAGAAGAGTTCTTAAAGAAAGTAAAAGAGAAATGGATTAGAAAAGTAAGAGAGATAAGAAAGGTAGGAGGGCAAACGGAGGAGGGAGAGGATGGGCAATAGGGATTGAGGGTAGCAAGGGATGCTCAGATGAGCCAGAAGGCCAGGGTGCCAGGCAAAATGAGCAGCATAGCTGGCAAGGAAATTTGTAAATAGGTTAAGTTAGTTTATAAGTGGAATATTGTAAAAAGGATTGTGTATAAAAAACCAATTGTACAAATAAAGTTATCTATCTATCATGTATGTTTCTCTTTCCCATTCCTTTTTTATTTTCCTGTAAAGTTTCAAAGATTTTTTTGTTTTCATGCTTCCCCATGTCCTCCACCCTTTCCCTCACTTGGATGCAAAACCCTGGAATGTTCCTTTCCCCTTGTAACCATATATCTTTTATTCCTATTTCTTCCAATGCTTTCTACAGCCCTGCTCCCCAACTGTTATTTTTTATACTCTCCTGTTGTACCATATAGCTTCTTTAAATATCTCCTTCTTTCCTTGTCAAGCATTTGTACCAAAATTTCGTCATTCTCTCTAGCACTATACCTTTCCTTCTTGTTTTCCCTAATTCTGTAAAGCAACTCCAACTTAATTGTTAAATCTTATCCCCCCCCCATATTTCTGCTCTGTACAACATTCTTGCTTCCACCATACCTGCATATACCCTCTCCAACCATTTTGTGGATACAGTGGAATCTCGTTAGCACGTTCCTCATTAACACGTCTTCCCGTGTATTGCGTTGAATTATAAAAGTCCCGGCACAAAATGCATCAAATGCATTAATAACGTTCGTTTAGTACGTTTTCTCGCTCCCGCTTACTACGTTCGAAGTTTGACGCCCTCATTTGCTATTTTGGCCAATGCTTGGTCGGTATTAGTCATTTTTGAGCACATAAAAGTAACGGTCCAGCGGGAGTAGATTTACTACATTCAAAGTTTGACGTTCTCATTCGCTACTTTGGTCAAACCAGGCGGGGTGGAACCGGCAGCCAAAACCATGCATGTACGTATTTGTGGGACCCATTTTGTGTGTGTGTGAGGGGGGATGCTTTAGTGACGCTCTTTGGTGTTTTGTGGTGACGCTTTAGTTTAACAGTGGCTTGGTGTGGTTAGTTTATGCTGTTGAGGGTTGACGAAATGTAATAGTATTTTAACTTTTTGTTCGCAATGGAGAAAAAGAAAGTGCGGCAAATAACCAACAGTGAAAAACTGAAAATCCTTGAAGTAGATCGCAATCCAAATATGAAACATGTGGATATAGCGCGGAAGTTAAACATTCCTCCGTCAACCTTAAACACAATTGTTAGCAAACGTAAACTAATTGAAACTGCTTTTGAAGAAGGAAAAAATGCTAAAAGAAAACGTAATCGCCCTGGCCAGTTTCCAGAATTACAAGATGTTCTGCTAAAGTGGTTTACACAAGCTAGAGCTTCAAATGTGCCAATAGACGGTACTGTGGTTCGAGCTCAGGCAACACATTTAGCACAGAAGATGGGACTGGATGATTTCAAAGCGTCCAATGGCTGGATTGAAAGGTTCAAGAATCGACATGGCTTAGTCTACAGATGTTTGCGAGGTGAGGCTGCTGCCGTAGATAATGACGCTACACTGTGTGAAAACATAGAAATGTGGAAAAATACAACGCTCCCGTCAATTTTGAAAGACTATAGCCCCAACGATGTGTATAATGCAGATGAAACAGGACTATTTTTCCATCTTTTACCAGACAAAACCCTGGATTTTAAGGGCAATAAGTGCCATGGTGGGAAACTTAACAAGGAGAGGATTACAGTTTTGTTGTGCTGTAACGAAAGCGGAACGGAGAAATTGGTACCACTGGTTATTGGAAAAGCACGCAATCCGCGATGTTTTAAGAATTTGCGATCTTTTCCATGTAAGTACACTTCCAACACAAAAGCCTGGATAACTTCTGCCGTCTTTGAAAATTTCTTACGAGCATGGGACGCAAGACTGGGCATAAGAAGCAGGAAAATTGCACTGTTTATTGATCAGTATGCCGCTCATCCACCAACTGTTTCAAACTTAAGAAACATAAAGATCATTTTCTTCCCAGCAAACTGCACGAGTAAGCTACAACCTTTAGATCAAGGCATAATTCGGTGCATGAAACATGCGTATCGTAAGAGGCTGGTACAGAGAAGGTTGGCTACACTGAAATCGACGACAAGAAAAATCACCGTCTTTGATGCCATGCATTTTATTAGAACTGCTTGGGATTGTGTGACGCAAGGTACCATTAGGAACTGCTTTAATAAAGCTGGTTTTTGCCGAGTTCTTGGTGATGCAATTATGCAGGAAGACGAGTTTTCCGAGAGTGAAGAATGGCGCCAAATAGCAGACGATGCCGGCGTGTCTTTCGAAAACTATGTAAACATTGACAATGAAATTCCAGTGTGTGAAACAGCGACAATAGATGAAATACTTGAAGAACAAGTGAAAGATGAGGCGTCAGTGGGAGACGAAAGTGACGAACCAGATCCTGAGCCAGTACCTACAGTGTCGGAAGCGATGCAGGCAATGGACATAGTGAAGTGATATGTGTGCAGTTTCGAAGTTGATGATGTAATGACTTTACTAAACAAGATGGACAGTAAAATTTTGGCATTAAAACCAACAAAGCAATCAACTATCGATATGTATTTCAAACCAATGTAAATAGTGTCTATATTTCACATCCATTTTTGAGGTAAGATGTATTATTAGATTTTATTACATAAATATGTTCTTAAGTTGCAGATTATATATTTTTGTTAACACGTTTTCCCGTCTATGACATCCAAATCCTTGGGTCCCCGCAAAAACGTACTAACGAGAGTTTACTGTATTTTTAATTTAAATTTACATGTTTTTACATTTATCATAGATGCTTTGCTTTTTGCCACTATCTTTCTACTACCAGCCTCCCAATTTCCATTGCTACTTAGTCGCGCCCCTAAGTAATCAAATTCCCATAATTTCTTGCTTACCCCTTTCATTCTCTATTTACTGTATCAAAAGCGTTTTTAAACATGTATACACTTCCTTTTTTTGCTTAGATATCTGTCCACCAATGATTTTATTTTAAATATGTAGTCCATTTGTTTTCCTTTCCTGAAAGCTGCTTGAAATTCCAACAACTTCCATTCTTCCTCAACTCAATCTGTACGGTAGCATCCCTGTATAAATTTTGCCCAGTATGAATAACAGACTTATGTCTCTATAATTTTCAGTTTTGTTAATTCCTCCCTTCCCTTTATATACGGGTATTACTATACTTGTTTTCCAGCTTGTTGGAATCTCCTTACTCTCTTTTACTTTATTTAGCATCTTTGTCAAAATTTCTAACCCTTTTCTCTTTTCACCACATTCCTTCCAAAATTCTCCTGGTACACCATCCAACCCTTTTGACTTTTCTTAGCTGTTGGTATACCTATCTTTCTGCAATTGTGCTGTCCAGTTTCTCATTTTCCCACCCTATTTGGACTATCCTGGCCTTGTCATTTCCTATCAGCCACTCCCCTGGTGTGATCTCTCTTTTTGTCATCCCATTTTTGCTTACCAATTCCACAGCTTCCTGCAATTTTATTTTTCTCTGACTCTTTTATTTTAAGTATCAATCTTTCCTTTTCTTTATTCTCTAATAAGCATTTATAGCCCCCACTTGCTCACCAACCAATTTTTGCTGTCCTGCTCATAATCTTCAGTTACTCCAGAGAAAATTAGTTTTTCTTCCTCTACTGTCTCCTCTATATGTTGTCCAGTCTTCTTTTGCAATCATCTAACTGGATGTCTTCTCATTTTTCTGTTCTCATATCGTCTCCTCTGTGTCTATTATCTACTCCATCTTGACCAGTCCTGGGTTTGTTTCCACTTCTAATAAGAACAAGAATATCACTGCTTCTATTTCCATTACTAATTATGGGTGTATCGCTAGAAAGCTACCAGGCGCGAATCGGTAATTTCAACAGGGTGAAATGGTCGGAAAAAGCAAAAAAGAGCAGTGGCATGTTATCGGCATGGCTGTGGGCAGCATTAGTGCTAGCATTTATGCTTATCGGGGGGGTAGAAATGAACCCAGGACCAGACGGAGAGGACATAAGGTCAATGCTAAAAGGAATAAGACATGGTACATTTGAGGCACATGGAAAGAAGAATAGACGAACAACTGGTCAGAAACATGGAAGAAATAAAAAAGGAAATGGGAAAGCTTGAAGGAAAAGTAGGGGAAACAGTGGCAGAGATGACCCAAAGATTGACGTATCTAGAAAGGGCTGAACAAGCTAACAGAAAGAAGAATATAATCATCTTTGGATGCGTGGAAGGAAGAGGCACAAGGACTTGGCAACAAGTGGAAGAGCTTATGAGGGACAAATTAAAATTAGAACTAAAAGAATGGGAAATAGTTGACTCCTTTAGAGTAGGGAGACGAGGAATAAACCCAAGACCCATAATAGTTAAATTGGTGACGGTAAACTTCAAATGGAAAATCTTAAGTAATATGGCAAAGCTTCGGGGCTCAAAAATTTTCATCGAACAGGATTACGGAAAGAAAGAAAGAGAAATTAGGGGCAATTTGATACGACAAATGAAGAAAGCTAAAGAGCAAGGAAAAGTAGCTTTTGTAAGAGGATTGGACCTGTGGATTGATGGATTCAGGCAGGACATAGGTCAGCAAATTACGACGTGTGCATTGACTCCAGAAGCAAACAAATACAGACGACACAGCAGAAGTGACAAAGCGTCAGGCGGCCGGGAAACAAGAGATGATGTAAGAGCCATATGGAGTCAGACAAGTGATGGTACGCAGAGTGACATCAGAAGCGGAAGGGAGGGAGAGGCAAGCAGGCAGTTTGAACAGATGTTGACATTGTCGTCAAAACGAGTGTCACCCTAATATCAGCTGAGAGAGGATTCGAGAACATTGGCATTAGGAGCAGAGGCAGGGCTGGACGTGTGGAACCAGGAAGGTATTAGTACGCAGTCAATGCCAAGAGGAAGTACTACGCAGGGACAAGGTGCATACGAAGAGGTGGGAGAGAGAACGGAGATAAGAGTTGAAGGTCAACGGACGCCACTAATAAGAAAATCTTCAGAGGGGCAGAGGGGAGAAAACGCAGCAGCAGCAGCGGCGGGGGTGGACGGCTTGAGTATATTATCATCAAGAGATGGAAGCATCCTAGCAATCAGAGATCAGGAGAGAGGAGGAGAGGGCATGGACAGAATTGACAGAATCACAAGGTGTAGGGCAAGGTTACAGGACTTCAGATTTGAGAGAAAGGTTTCGTTTAGGGACACGAATGGGGGGTTATATCATGGAATGCAGAAGGACTGTTGAAGAAAGTGAAAAATGGGGAAATAGTGCAGGTGATGTAATTGCCGTAGTGGAGACTTGGTTGGACAAGGATATTGTCATTGAGATGGCAGGATTTACCTTTTACGAAAAGAGGGGGTTGAGGAGAAAAGAGAGGAGAAGGGTATCTGAGAGAATAGGGTTGTTCATAAAAGACAGTGTGCAAGTGAAAGTACTGAAAGATATAGGGAGCGACTCAGTGTTATGGTGTGAGTTAAAGGGCATAGGAGGGGTGTGTGGCAGCAGTGTATAACCCACCAATGACATCAGAGTTCTACAACCCAAATTTGTTAAATAAACTAGGGCAGGACATGGAAGATCTGCATAACAGACATATGTAAAAAAACTTTATAATAATAGGAGACTTTGATGCAGTAATTTGTATCACAAATTACTTAAATGTAAATAATGATTGTAATATGAATATGCATTTTTATGTGACATTGATTTGAGATGTTTCTTGACTGTAATTATTGTTGATAAGTAAGTTTATACGACCTTACTGAAACTGTCAATAATAGCGCGCAATAATGCAGCGAGGGGGTGAGCTGTTTATCATTATTGGAAACGAGGAAGTTACGTAATGTTGGCGCGTTTTTTCCGTTTAGAACCTTCTGGAATGTTTCCCTAGAGCATATGTATTCATAATTTTCATTGGATATTAAAAATAGACGCTAATGTTGGCGCGTTTTATTAGCCAGTAGTAACTCAGTTATAATCTTTAGGCATATCGGGGAGTGGGTGTATAAAAAGCTAAGTCAGAGGTAGATCGCGGTCAGTTCATCGAAAATCTCAATACATTACACGTCGCCTTCAGTCGTTCAGTTCATCAAAAATCTGTGTACACTACAAGTCGTCTTCAGTCAGTCAATTCGTCGAAAGTATTTGTACGGCAAACGTCGGGTATCGATTCACAAGTTACGCGCAGCAGAATTATGAATAATCTAAAGTGTTGTAAGGTTAATTATACAAAAGGTTGAAGTACGTGGATTAAAAGTGATCAGTAAGAAGTTATTATAACAGTTTCAGTTTGGCGAGTGTTAAGATCAATGTATAAATGTGATAGTTAACGTGTTTGACAATAAATGTGTAAAACAAATTTCTTCATCAGTGTTATATTTGGATAAAAGATTCCTTTCCATTTACACACTTTGATCAAGAGACATGTTCGACTGAGAAATAATAGCTAGCCGGAGGACAGTAAACAAAACTTAAAAATTCTTTCAAACACTAATACTACCACAAATTGCTAACACTAGATGGAGCTACAAACCAAACAAATGAATGACGTCACAAGATGGCTTCACATGAAGTAAACACACATACACAAACATCACAAGCATCAACATTATAAGTAATACCGTTACAAATTGGCTCCCATACGTGGGGCAGTTAAAATTATGTAACCAAACTAAACAAAAGCAGCACAATATAAGATCTTCAAGTTCTAATAATTTACGTAAAAACATATTACGTAAGCACTATACTACTACAAATTGGCACCCAGAACGTGGGCCAGAGTGACCAGGAAAGGAACACGATGACCAGGAAAGGATCAGAATAACCAGGAAGTAGGAGAATTAACCAGGATGTGGAACGAATGGAGCAGTAAACTGATCTACAAGACGCAGATTTCAGAAACAACTACAAGGACGACAGACTACGCGGATGATTGGACATCGTAATTCCGAGATTACAAGGCAACAAGGAATTCAACTACAAAACAACAAAACGACGTAGATTCATCGTAATACAACGCAGAAGCAACATATAATCTAGGAGAGAGGGGCAGGAAGCTGGACATCAAAGTAACAGCAACAGACAGCATCACAAAGGTCAGAGTATTGTAATTTTTTTAGAAAACAAAAACAATGGCTACTAATAATATTGAAGAAACAATGATGGAAGGGGATAATGTAACAGTTAGCTGTAATTCAATACAGGTTACAAAAAATAGCTTAAACAATGTAGTATTTGAGGGAGGAAATGTTAGTGCAGAAAGTAAGAATAGAATAGTAGGAAATATTACTATTGATGCTGGTATGATGAAGGAAATGATGGAAATTCTGAGAAATATGAATAAGAATATTGAGAAATTAGGAAAACTAACTCAGAATAATGAGGAATTGAGAGAAGCTATAAAAAAAGATCATAGGAAATTAAGGGAAGATATTGGTAGGAGTAATGAGATATTAGGGCAAAATGTAGATCAAAGCAGGGAAGAAATTGAAAAGAAATCTATGGAGCTAGATAGTAGTATGCCAAAAATGAGTGATGAAAAGGAAATAATAGCAAGTGAGATAGGAGAAGTTTCAAAGAAAATGCTAGACATGAGCAGGGAAATAGGTAACAAAAAAAGTGAGGTTAATACTAAAAGTGAACATGGTGATGTAGAATGTACAGAGTCAGGTAGTAGAATGAGTATCATTTCAAGTGAGATAAGAGAGATGAAAGAGGTTATGAATGTAGATGTGAATCAGGCGCAAGTTAATTTAAGAGGGGAGATATCAGAAATACAGAAGGAGTCAGTAATGCAAAGAAATAAATTGTACGAAGTAGTTAAAGTTTTGCCTGTAAATAATCAAAAGCTAACTTCTGAATTTAACAAGTACCATGATGTTCAAATTGAAAACTCCAATCCAGTACAGTTTATTACAGATTTGTCAGAGTACTCTCAAATTAAAGAGATAGTAGAAGAATTGAAAATGACAGTTGTTAAAAGATGTGTTGTTCAGGAAACTTTAGATTGTTTTCAAATGTTATCATGGGACGAAATTTCATATGAATACAAGAGGTTATTCATGAACAAAAATTTGAAGGTTAGGATACGGCTACGAGTAATGTTTAGCCACACACAATTTGATCCAGGAGGGTAAATAACGAGATGTAAAGTAAATGCTGGATAGTTAAAGATGACTTGCAGAGAAATGTATTGGAACGTAAGAGGGTTAAATAAATATGTACGTCATGTGAAAGGAGAAATAAAATTTTGGACATAATTAAATTTAAAAAAAAAAAAAAAAAAAAAAAAAAAAAGAAGAAAATAACATCTTTTTTGTAACTATAACAGTATTTGAAAATTAAGAATGTAAAGATTGAAACTTAATATGATATTAAAGTAAAAGTACGTAGATATAATTCCAAGAGTATTGTGAATGTACAGTACAAAATAACAAAAATGGGTTAAAAAAATAACTAAAACAAATACTTATGTAGCAAACAGAAAATGTGAAACAGTACTTAGATTTAAGAGATGAAAATATATTTGTGTAAAGGGTGAATATTTTTGGTAAATATGTTTAATAATTACACAAAATTCTTGAATTGATAAATTTTTGTTAACAATATAAGAAAGTAAACCATTTTTTGTAACAGTAATTAAATACTTCAGGGTACAGTATTTGCTATAAAAATTGTGATGTCAGATTAATGTCTAGAAACATTAAACCAGAGCCAGTAAGGACTGGCGATATATATATATATATACAAAAAAAAAAAAAAAAAACATATGTCGTGTGTTAAATGCGTGTGATGTGTTAAGTGAAAGTGATAGCGTGTGTTCCAAGATTTAGGAGACTAAAAACCCAATTATAAAATTTCCAAACAAGTTGTAAATATTTATAATTATGTTTCTAGTGGGGCATAGGATGCAGTAATTTGTATCACAAATTACTTAAATGTAAATAATGATTGTAATATGAATATGCATTTTTATGTGACATTGATTTGAGATGTTTCTTGACTGTAATTATTGTTGATAAGTAAGTTTATACGACCTTACTGAAACTGTCAATAATAGCGCGCAATAATGCAGTGAGGGGGTGAGCTGTTTATCATTATTGGAAACGAGGAAGTTATGTAATGTTGGCGCGTTTTTTCCGTTTAGAACCTTCTGGAATGTTTCCCTAGAGCATATGTATTCATAATTTTCATTGGATATTAAAAATAGACGCTAATGTTGGCGCGTTTTATTAGCCAGTAGTAACTCAGTTATAATCTTTAGGCATATCGGGGAGTGGGTGTATAAAAAGCTAAGTCAGAGGTAGATCGCGGTCAGTTCATCGAAAATCTCAATACATTACACATCGCCTTCAGTCGTTCAGTTCATCAAAAATCTGTGTACACTACAAGTCGTCTTCAGTCAAGTCAATTCGTCGAAAGTATTTGTACGGCAAACGTCGGGTATCGATTCACAAGTTACGCGCAGCAGAATTATGAATAATCTAAAGTGTTGTAAGGTTAATTATACAAAAGGTTGAAGTACGTGGATTAAAAGTGATCAGTAAGAAGTTATTATAACAGTTTCAGTTTGGCGAGTGTTAAGATCAATGTATAAATGTGATAGTTAACGTGTTTGACAATAAATGTGTAAAACAAATTTCTTCATCAGTGTTATATTTGGATAAAAGATTCCTTTCCGTTTACACACTCTGATCAAGAGACATGTTCGACTGAGAAATAATAGCTAGCCGGAGGACAGTAAACAAAACTTAAAAATTCTTTCAAACACTAATACTACCACAAATTGCTAACACTAGATGGAGCTACAAACCGAACAAATGAATGACGTCACAAGATGGCTTCACATGAAGTAAACACACATACACAAACATCACAAGCATCAACATTATAAGTAATACCGTTACAACTTTAATGCAAGAGTAGGTGAGGCACAAATTAAGTTAGTAGATATTGAAAACGATAGAGACAAAGAAGTGGGAGTACAGAGAGCTAGTAATGATAATAAAGAAGGAAGGAAACTTTTAGATTTATGTGAGGAATTTAATCTAGTAATGTGTAACGGGTCAAGGGGGAAAGATACTGCTGGGGAATTTACCTTCGCTAACAATAATGGACAGAGCATGGTAGACTATATGATGCTTACAAACGAACTGGATGAGTATTTGGTTTATTTCAAGGTGATGAATATTGTATGCTCAAGTAGTCATTTCCCGCTAAAGGGAAAATTTAAAAAGATAGGGGAAAAGAGAAGAAGAGTACAAGAGCAAAATGGATACAAGATAGTGAGATATAGATGGAGAGAGGGGCAAGCAGAAGAGTTTCAAAAAGAGCTGGGTTTACTTGTAGGAAGTGCAGATTTTAATGTTAGTATTGAAGGAGGGATGAGGGAAGGAAATTCTGAGGAAGTAATCAAGAGACTAGAGAAGGCAGGAAGAAAAATGCAAGTGAGGGCAAGAAGGGTGATAGGGGGTGGTTTGATGAGGAAGGTAGAGTGGAAAGACAGTTAAGAAGATGGAGGCAGTCAGGGGAGCAGCAAGAAAGAGAAAATTTTGTGATTGAAAGATGGAGGTATAAATGTCTCTTGGAAGAAAAAAAGAGAGAATGGCAGGAGGAAACTAGTAAACAATTACAGGAAGCTGTGAGAACAAATAATATGGTGGTAGTTAGGAGAATGTAGCTGAAAATAAGATTAGGGTAGAGGAATGGGGGACACTGAACCAAAATAAGTGGGTATCCAATATTGCAGTAAGAATTGAACAGTTAGACATTAATGAAATAAGGGAGCAAATAGTAAAGCTAAAAGGAAATAAAGCTTGTGGCATGGAGTCTAGAGGAAAGCAGGATAATTATGCTGGTGTGATATTCGAAGAGAATAAGGTACCAAAAGGTTGGAGTGTTGTGATATTTATACATGTATGTATTAATTTCTCCTATATTATACTAGTGCAAAAGTTTACATTAACATATAGTGTTTTCTTTTCTCCAATTTTTATACTCTTTGTGACTGTTATAACTCACAAGTATAAAAAAATAAAGAAACACCATAACTAAGTAGTCTGCTTTCAACTCTTTGTCATAACAACATGGGGGAACTTCATTTCTGAATATTTTGCACCCCTAGAAATATTGGCTGTTTTGAGTTACATCCATTTCTTAGTTCATAGAAGGGTTCTCTACCAAAAATGAAAACCGTTATAACTTGAATTGGCTTCCACAAAATAGCTACTTGAGAAATGTTAGTGTTGAAAATCAGAATATTCTGTTAATATCAAGAATCACAGGTTTCAAATGCAATTATCTCAAAACAGTGCTTATTGGGTTGTCATAGTAGTGCCTTAGGGGTGTGATTTATGCTTATTTCATGTTAGAAGATCAAGCAAATGTGCTATTTTGGGCATTAATGAATATTGCTAATTTGTAGCTCTTTTATAAACTTCTAATATTTCAGGAGCTGAAGTATGACAGCTTTCTATTAATCTCATCTATCTCTCATATAAAGTGTGTTTTATTTAACACTGTTTTATTATTTTTTTTTTTTTGTTTTACTATTTTCAATTTCAGAACTTTTAAGCCAGTTTATCCAAACTGTATTTGAGGTACTATACCTTTCCATTTCCACAACGGACTAGAGTACCCATAAATGCAATGTTCTTCTTAGATGTATGACCATTAGATTTCAATACAGGAGCTGTCATCTTACCAGCAGGCTCCGTCTCTCCGGTAAAGCTACTTTCATCAATAGCAAGATCAATTGCCTGAAAAATTGGAAATTTTGCATTACATTAATTTCAAGTTCTTTGTATGTTTTTCTAAATTCCACTATCAATGATGCACATGCACATAGAAAATATCATGCCACACTGTCCCAATCACTTATTGCAAAAAAAAAAAAAAAAAAACTGAACTTATAAACTTCTTATATTTATACAAATATAAGACCAAGAAACAACATCTGCATTCAGACAAATCACTCAACTCAAGAATGATATTAACTTGTACTCTCTCATATTTAACATCATTTATTCCACTAAAAATTCTGTATTTATGACAACTGTGATAAGGCTCACATTAAAATCAAAAGTCTTTAAACTGCACTTAAACAGTGAATTAATTAACCCCAAAACTTACAAGAGCAAAACAGTTCCATATGATATCAATCTCCACAAGCCTAAATTCTTATCATTCCAAAATCTGCATATTAAGGCCTTTAGCAAATCTATCTTTGAAAATTGAGTTAATGCAACTGAATTTCATGAACTCAGCAGAATAGATAAATCTAATCTGTTGAAAGAATTCTGGGGAAGTGCTGCTGGTATTACTCCAAAATATTAATGTAAACATCTTCATTTTAAGACACATACTTTATGTTAAATATTTTAAAAAATTATATTGTTTAAACATATAAATAGCAAATAGCTTATAAAGATAACAGCAATAACTCTATGTAAAAAGTTGCCTCAGCAATACCAACTCACTCTGGTGGCACAAAGTGACCGCTAACATTCTGTCCCAATCAACTGTATTTATTTAATGTGATGGTGATATAAATAAGAGCAAGTTATGTTAATAAAATAAAAATGGGTGGAAGAGGAAGTATTTGTGCTGTATATGGATATAATAATTACAGACAACAAAGCAATCCAACATCTTTCTACCAGCTTCCAAGAAATAAAGAAATTTAAATATGGCTTCTGAAATGAGTTTAGTTTTATTTCCTCTTTTAATTATGCATATATTTTGATCGACATGGTGATGTCGTGATGATAATTCATTGATGATTTAAATCGACAAAACCCAAAAAAAAAATAACACATTTCAAGAAATAGAAACACATTAAGGACACAGCAAATCTCACCCAACAAAAAAGCAAAATGATTTTCAAAAAGTTCACTTTCCAACCAAGGACTCACTACAAATTCCACATCTTCAAAAAACATTTACGTCTACAGAAATTACTCTGCAACAAATCAGAGGACCAAATCCTTCAGAACAAAAGAAGCAGGAATCTATCAAGTTAATTGCCCAGAATATGACCAAATTTACATAGGTAAAAGAAAAATAAATTTACAGACCAAATTAAAAGAACATATGAGACACATAAAATACAAAATCTGCATTTCTGGACGACAAATCACATCACACCAAATATAACACTCTTAAAACTGACAAAACACACGCAGAATTGGATACTTGGGAAAAGTTATTAATCACAAAACACAAACACTATATGATGAATTGCTGCCACTGAACCGACTATGGAGTTTCATCACTACACAGACACATTGGACAACACCACGAGGAACCAGTCGGCCACTTCCGATGATGGAAGCAACTAGCTCTTGAAGTCGGTCAAGTTGTAAAACATGTAAGTGATGTTAAGTGTTTCAACTCAGACTCAAATTTTCTATATAAAGAAAATTTATATCATTACTTTAGATAGCCATGGAAAAATAAACAGAAATGAACTTGTTTTTTCCTCTACAAAGAAAACAGTAGATTACCAAGCAGAAATAAACAACCTTCCTCTTCTGGTGATGAGTTGGTATTCCACCAGCATTCTTAAGAGGTCTGCTCATACTTCTCTGTATTTATAACTGTTTAAAACTCATTATAATAACTCGCGCTGCCTTATTCAAACATATATATACAATTATAAACGTTGAAGAAATTAAATAAATAAAAAGAATTCAAGTTGGAAAATTAAATGGATTAAATTATTTGTAAAATGGAATCTCTCCTGTAATAACATCCTGATGACAAATAACCGCCACATTTAGCTTTCTTAATGTGGGGCTCAAGAACTTAAAGGGAGATTTTGATTTAAAAAAGAATGAATAAATTACAAAGAGGATGATACAACTAGAAGACACCAAAAGAAGATTTGAAGGACGTGCTGACATCATGACAATGGAGTATATCGGCTAGAATAGAAGAGATGAGGCGACCACAATCGACTCATCTGACATACAGAGATTGCAACGAAGTAAAGACGACTTTGCATAGTAGAATCATAATTTTCCAAATTTTATGTTATTGAGGAATAAAAAGATATTACTATTCAGAATGAACATTCAAAATTCAGCAGTAGGAACAGCTAGAAAATGTAGGTATAATAGAGGGAGTGTTCTGAAGAAAACAGATCAGGAAAAGGATTAACATTACAGGATTTGTATAGATTTATGGGGTCAGAGGATAATAGGAGGTAAGAAATAGTTAACTTAGAACATGAGCTAGCACAGAAAATGGAGCAAAAAAGAAAAGAAAATTCAGATAGTAAACATTTGAAGTAATAGAGATAAAACAAGAAATAGAAAGGAGTAGGAAAGAATTAGAACAGAAGATAGAACAAAGTAGAAAGGAAGATTCAGATACTAGGAAGGTTGAGGTAATAGAGTTAAAACAAGAGATAGAGAAGGGAAGTAAGGAATGTAAAAATAACATGAAAATCATTAACAATAATTTAAATGAAGTAAAAAGTAGTTTGGAAAATAAGATTAAAGTTATTAGTAATAAAATGAGTAATTTGGAAATTGAAGTAAAGGAGAACAAAATAATACTTGAGGAAGACATAGCCAAGTATAGAAATGAAATGTTAGAATGTACAAATAGTGTAGAAAACAAAGTCAATGATATCAGAACAGAGTTAGCTAAGGAAATTGAAGTTAAGAAAACATGTCAAAACAATTTAGGAATAATACAAATAGAGGAGGTTAAGAAATTATTGTGTAAAGAAGTAGAAGAAGTGAGAAAAGAAATCATAAATAATGAAAATGTAAAACAGATAGTTGTGTCTGAAATTAAGGATGTAACGAACAAATTGCAATTACAACTCAAGGACAGAAAATATCAGTCTCTATAATGTAGAATTAAGAAAAGAAATCAATGAACAACTAAAATCATTGGAAGAAAAATTTCAGAAACAAAAAGATAATGTAGAAAAAGTAAATAAGAGTTGTAAATGCATTGTAAAATAATAATGATAACAGTGAATTAAATGAAAATGTTAATGGCACACATGGCGTTTGGCAAAATAAATCTCAAAGAGATGAAAACCCACACATGCATATAACACATGTTACGCAAACGACATACTATGAACACAAAACCCAGCCAGCTTACATAATAATATGAACTCAGAAAAGAAAAATCATGAAGGGAAGGAGCCATATAAGAAGGATACCTAGCAAATCATAAAGGTAGATTGCAAAATGTCCAGGTTAGATACATTCACATAATATATATAAAAAGAAGAATGGAGTTATGGTAATCATGTTTCAAAGACAAGCCGCACACAGAACTAGTAGGATAAATCACAAATTTCAACAGAGAATATTTAACAAATCAAAGAGTGTTAAACATAAGGGATGTGGGATATATAAGTAGTAGATACTGGAAGACTTGAAGCATGATACGAACATAGACACAGGAAAATTCAAATAGTACCAATAAACGTACAGCACACACAGGAAAACAAAGTCTAGGTCAAGGACAAGATTCAGATTAATCAGAGTAGCATACAATTCTAAAATTAACAAAGATGATACCTCCTGGGTTGACAAGTGTTGAAGAAATCACCATAGATATCACCACTACATGCGGAATTAATGTTAAACAAAAAACTCAATCATTGATTTTCTCACTACAATGGTGGCAAAAAGTGAACAAACTGAAAGGAAAAAGTATCAACTAGCATTCATAAAATTGCAAGAAAAAGCAAATAAAAGAAGGGAAAGAGCTGAAAGATTTCAAAATAAATGGTTACCTAAATTAGGAGATAAAGTTCTTCTAAAGAAACATAATATTTTGAAAGCTTCAATGAAAAGAAATTGCAAGATGGAATTGTTGTATATGGGACCGTTGTTAATCATAAAACAATTTGGAGATCACATGTTCGAACTTCAAAGAGAGTTATTTAAAATAAAGTTATACAGAACAGTTTATACAGACCATACATAAAACAAAAAATAGTCATCTTATCGGACTCAAAATGGAATAGTAAGTTACAATAATAAAACAACAAGAAATATTAAAGAAATAAGAAGCCTAATTAAAAGAGTTGAAACTATAAATCATGTCACTCTACAATGGATCCCAGCTCATGTCGGACTTTTGGGCAATGTACATGCGGAACAATTAGCAAAGAAAGGTGCAATACAACAAATAAAACCTGTAGGACAAATAGAAATAAATAAACAATTAAATATCATTAAACAACATTTCAAAAGACAGCACAGACTTGATGAAGAAGATAAATTAAAAGATAAAGATTATAAGAATATTAAAGATAGAGTTTATATACAAAAAATGCCAAAGAAGACTGCAATGGCCTTATTTAGGATGGCAACTGGCCACAATTGCCTCGCAGAACATCTCTACAAGATACGATGCTTACCTACATCCAAGTGCACTCTCTGTGAAGAAGATGTCATCCTGAACGAACAGCATCTCGCCAAATGCAAAGGCCTTAAAAGTGATAACTTACAGACTTTATATTGGGAAGCCAGAGGGTAAATGATGCAGATCAATTAATCCCCAATGTCATTGGTGAACAACACCAAATAAAGTTATACAGTTTTTGTATAGTATGTTTTTGAGTATCTATTAAAATTCACTTCTTAAACAAAATTATGCAAAATTCTTTCTGAATTAAGAGGACTTCACAACAGTCTATTCCTGGAAAATTCAAGATATATTTGGCACATAAATATCTTAAATACGTATATGGTACTTTAATTAAAATTGTTAAGAGACATTTTTAAAAAGATAAATTTTGCAAAATCATCCATGTAAAGGGCAGCTTCAAATGGAAAGAACGTGGGAAGATACCATAAGAATAAATTACAGCCATTCAGAGAAATATAAGATTTAAAAAAATAAATAAATTGAAAATTTTGGCACACATATGATAGTGACCATGTATGTGAAACTTAAGGAAACAAACTTCTATCACAGAAATTATATATATTTGGTAAGTTTAGTATCTTGAAATACAAAATAAATAAAACAGAAATATACAAATTTAACCATCTTTAATAATATTATACTGAATAGTATACCAAGTAAGATTATAAATGTAATACTTAGCAAAGATCAAAGTATGATTAAAGGAAAGCAATTTGCAAAGCATTTGAAAATTGTATTATTTATATATATATATATATATATATATATATATATATATATAAAATAATAATAAAATCATAACCATTATCACATGAAAATATATTAATTTAACATCAAGCAAGATAAGAAGCGAAAGGAATTTTTTTCAGCAAAATATTTATTAATAATAAAGTGATGGGTAGGAAATTATTAATGGAAAGTTTAGCCGTAATGAATTATGTAGATATAAGTACGGGAATTCTTCATTTTGGATGGAGTTTGTGATACAAAGATTTTAAATGAGACTACGATGATATAAAATATAAATGATAAATAAAAGTAATGTGTTTAATTTTCTCGCAAAGTAACTATAACCTTGGAGTTGTAGAGTTAAAAATGTGATAATGGGAGTGAATATAAAATGATATAATTAAAATAAAAAATTAATATTAATGAAAGTATCTAATATTCAAGGTTGATTATTAATATAAAGAGATACTTGAGATAAACTTCTACACTTAACTGAATTGTATTTCAGGTATGAATGGAAACTTCAATAATTATTTAAAACTGAAGAACAGGAAAGGAATAGTCTCATTGCCCAAGATTAAGTAAAGAAACCAACAACACTGATTTTAAAAAATAACTGCCGCAAAATAATGAGTTGTCCGCTGCAGGAGAGCAGGCCTTGATGATGTTTTTAAATAAAATCGACCATAGCATTTGAATAAAAATGATGTAGTAAGCTCAGACCATTTTGAACAGAAAGAGTGAAACAATTTCTTTACGCCAAAGGTAAGTATTTATTATACTTTAAATATTTTATAAAATTTAGAGATTTTCTAAAAAAAAAAAAAAAAAGAGCCTCTTGTGTAATATGTTTAAAGGTTAGTATGAATTTCAGCAACACAAGTCCATCTGTAATGTGGGTAGGCCCTGTATAGCTAAACATTTACAGGACTGTAAAAAGATGATTTAATGAAGGGAAAACATTTTTCTATAGACATTACTAGTTTACAATTTTAAATTCTGTGAATAACTTACATCCAGTATTATATACCATATTAAACTATTTCTCTTTTGTCTTCCTAAACTGTTGATTTTGTCCTAAATGAAGGTCAATCCCTAAACCTTTTTACTGCATGGCCTTGAATGTAGGTTTTATGCCAATACATTGCAGGATGGACCATTTAAGTTGAGACTGTACAGTATCTCCAAAAGTAAGCACTGTAAAAAGAAATGTCTTTAATAAAAATTGCTTGATAACATGGGGGAAAGTATATTCGCTGCCAAAGAAGAAAGGGATTGACATTTCACAGAGAGCAAGAGGCGACATTGCCTCTTATCACGACCATGTGGAGAGCGCATTAGAATTGTGTACGAAGGCGACTGGGTTGCATCTGCATTGTAGCACAGGTATTATTTATATTCGTATATGAAGACAATTACAAAATAATGAATCTGCATGCAAAGGATAGAACATGCAAGAATATATCAGTGTAAAGATCTGTGTTAATAAGAGACATACCTGTGAAACATTGATACTTATTGTAATGGGAAAATGCTGCTGATTCTCTCACAGAGCATATTATTCCCCGTGCTTGTCCTTTAATTGGGATACCTTTACCAAACACATTTTATTCAGTTACCGAGTATACTCAGTTTTTCGTCTGACTGGCTGTCTTCGTCACTATTTTTTGGATATTGTTAAATATCCATTAAAAGTGTTAACACAATTGGAAATGCTCACAACACACGGACTCAAGCAGATGTAAACACAAAGCAAAAAGAATTAATTGTTCTTCCACACAAGATCTTTCCAAGAAAGCAAATAACCGTACAAATAGAATAACTTCTCAGTACACAGGCAATCTCTAAACTGATGTAAATACATTAAGCTGCGACTAGAGGAAGCATTGTTTGTAACTGCAGCGACAGCAGTTCATGTCTTCAACAGTTGCTCGCCAGGCACGTTATGCTAGTCACACGTTACAATATCGACAACAAGGCTTTTGCATCTATCGTTGCTATGGAAATGTCTTAGTTCTAACTGGTCCTTCTAATCGTTGCTGTGACGACCACTAAGACATCCCATCCCATTCATTTAAAGCTTTCCGCCACATGGTCAGTAACTGTCAATCACCTTCTTGATTGGTGCCGACTATAAATGCCATTAGTTGTGTTTTGTTTGGAGGACATTATGGTGGTCATTTTAGGGTCAATATAATTTTTTTAAATTGGAACCTACAATTAGAGTCAAATTAAATTAACCCTAAAATGACCATCACAATGTCCTCCAAATAAAACACGACTAATGGCATTTACTTTCCCCCATAATATCAAGCAACTTTTATTCAAGATATTCCTTTCTACAACGCTTAGTTTTGGAGATACTGTACAGTCTCAACTTAAATGGTCCATCCTGTATATTGTATTACCAATAATTATATGAGACAATTAATTTACATTCTGTGTATGTTTCAATTAACTACAAACTGTAAAGAAAGAATTGTTATAGGATTGTCAGGTTATGTTAAGTAACACTTCAATTCCTTTTTCTGGGATTTGGCCAGGTTCTGCGCTCTCAATTTTTCCTAGTGCAAAAGAAAGAGAAAAGACCTGGAGAATCCCAATAAACAATGATTGATGCTGTAGGTTATGTGGGAGGCACTGGCAGTTCCAAAGATGAAGAAATATATTATATGTACATGTAAATAGTGTTTAAAATTGAAAATGAAGCAGTGTGTCATAGAAAACAGTGTCCAAATGCAAGATAATAAAGCGTGCATTGAGAACTGAGTTAAATAATTTAAAAGAGAAACATGTGAAATAGAAAACTGTGCTACTAGTGATGTATCAGGGAAATATCACTCTACAGGCAACTCTTAAAGATAAAGGTTGAGGGGCAGAGGTATACACAACATGATAGAAATTTTGCTTTAGCATTTCACTTTTGCTCATCCAAGGCATATAGATTTTTGCAATCATATTGTTCGATTATTGAGGAGCTGGTTACAAAATGCAAAAGTAAAGCCTGGTATTAAAAATATGATACTTCATTTGCTACAGCTTAGGTGTGATAAAATGAAAGCACAAGAAAAAGTTTATGCTCTCTGTCTCTCAAGTTGCTTACTATAGTGTACAGAGTGGCTTGTTTGAAGGGTTTCAAGACACTGACAAAAAATCTCTGATTGAAGTGTCCGCTGTGTAATCAAGCTACGGTGGTCATAATTAACCTTCCACATCCAAGCGGGGTACTGCAGGACCTCAACACAACTATTTTATTATTTGTAACTTTTACAAATAGTTTACCCTCCTCACTAAACACTACCATTGTTGAAGTGTAAAGCAAAATGTGACAAATGCTATTCGTTTGTTTGTAGTGAACATGCAGTTATGAAGACAGAAAAAGAATGCAATTTTTACAGAAAATAATATAATTGTCAACCAAAGTCAAACTTGAATTAAGACACATATCTGGTACATTACATAGTTATTGTATAAAATTACTTTGTTTGTGTGTATTTACCACGTTTAACAAAACATTTTGCTTTGGGGTAGTGTGGTAACCCTCTTGGTTTTCTGTGTTATACTTTTAGCTTGTTATGTAGGGGATAGTATTCAGGTGTCAATTAACATTTTAGCCAAATTCAGGATACTGGTTTAGTGCCCAAAGCTGTTGTTTGTAATCAGGGTGCAAATATAAAAATGAGGAAACTTTTAGGGGTAAATTTAGGGAACCATACCATGAAGTTAATGGTGAGAAAATATGCTTTTTATGTACATTTTATAACATCCTTGAGAAATAACCTAAAGAAATATGATTTAATTAGGGTCCTAAATTGTCAAAACAGTGCATCACACTTCCTCCATTTACACCAGTGAGGGCATGTAGCAGTAAGGCCTATGAGTCATTCTGTGGTTATTGGTATACAACAACATGTTGCGTTCAGTTCTTTGCCATCTTCTGCCACAGCCGATTTAATTGAAATGTGTGATATACTGTTTCACATTTTCAACAACCCACAGTGAATTAAGGATTGGATAGATAATATCACAGCTCTTAAGTTACATGGTCACAATTAAATGAAAGATTTGACTTCACTAGAAGACTCTGTATTGACAATGCCTGACACCTTGGGTTTCAATCTTGGTATTGATACTGAAAACCTCAGTAAATCTCAAAATATACATCCTTCATCAGAACATTTGTGTATCTGAAATAAGATTCTTGAACTGGAATTACCAATAGAAGGGGAGTTAAATTATGTAGACATAATGCGCATAACTGACCCCCTACTGAGAGTACCAGGCTTTAAACTAATACAGGGTTTCAGTAGATCAGCCAACAGAAATGGGGGTTCTTTAATATTAGTAAAAAAGTATCTAAATGCTAAACCTATACCAATGTTTCAGGCATTAAACACTGAAGAACACTTTATAGAAATTGCAAACAAGTCGATTATAATATGCATTCATAGAAACCCATCAAGCAACATAAACCTATTTATTGAAAAGTTAGATATTATCCTTAACCGCTTACTAAAGTTAAAGAAAACTATAATTCTTCTAGGAGACTTTAATATAAATTTCTTAGCTCACAGCTATGAAAGATCAAAGTTTATTACTCTACTAAATATTTACGGCCTTCAGCCAACAATAAATATGCCAACTAGGGTCACTGAATTGACTAAATCAACAATAGCTGTAAGTATAAATTTAATCAATTGTATTAGAAATGTTGATGTTTTGGATACTTGTCTATCTGATCACTTTGCACAATCTATACTCATAAACTGGCCTCATAGGAAGATTTGGGAGGAACCGAACACATTGTTTAAAATGGTTAGGTTATAGAAAGCGGAAAATATAGACTATTTTAATTATTTGCTACGACAGGAAACTTGGGAAGACGTTTATGAGGAAAATTCAGTAGATACTATTTATTCTAGGTTTTTAAACACCTTTAAACATGCTACAAGACAGCCTTCCCTCCGATTAACCTAAAAATAAAAAACCAACAATCTACATGGCTAACTAAAGGCATAAGAACTTCTGGTAAAAAATTAAAGCTCTACAATAATCTAATTAAAAATGGAAATGCCTCAGAGGAGCTTAAAAATTACTACAAGATACATAAATCAATCTATAAAAAGGTAATTCAAGCTGCTAAAATATTAGATAATACCAGAAAGATAAACAAATCAGCAAACAAACAAAATGCCATATGGGACATTATAAAAAAGGAAACTAATTCTAATTCTTTAATGAAAAAGATATCAAATTAAAATGTAAAGACAATATCATAACCAACCCAAAAGAAACACAAAATTTTTCAACAAATTATTTGTTGAAATTTCAAAAAACTTCGAGAATAAAAACTATCCTAAAGATATTGATAACCCAAACCCGAGCTATTCCAACAACAAATGATTATTCCTAATTCCTGTATGCGAAAATGAATTGTCTGACATAATTAGGGAGCTTAAAAACAAAAAATCTGAAGCTATAGATGGAAGTTCGAGCTATTTCATTAAAAAATGTAGTGTCAATATCTTAAAACCTCTGTGTCACATTATAAAGAAATCTCTCCAAAGAGGCACATATCCCTCTTGAGCTAAAGACAGCTAAAATAAAACCAATATTTAAGAAAGGCAAAGCCTCACACCCTAACAACTACAGGCCAATAGCGTTACTCTCAGCCTTTTCAAAAATTTTTCAAAAAGTTATGTACAAGAGGTTAATGAATTTCCTTAACAATCATAATATAATCAATAGCTGTCAATATGGATTCCTAAGCAACAAATCGACTAGTTTGGCTGTCATTAATTTTGTTGATAGTATCTACAACATACTTGACAAAAGTGCAGCTGGGGTTGGATTATTTCTGGATCAATTGAAAGCCTTTGATACTGTAGACCACAAAATTCTACTTAATAAGTTGTATAGATACGGTGTAAGGGGAGTGGCCTATGATTGGTTTATATCTTACTTAGAAAAAAGAGAGCAACTAGTCGAAATTAACTTCATTCAAAGTAGATATAATAAAATTGGAAAGGAAAATTCTGAAAAAAAGAGTTGTAACATCAGGGTCCTCTGCTATTCCTGTTGTACATAAATAACTTACTTATTAATCAAGGCAAATTAACTCTGTTTGCTGATGATACAAGCATTCTCATCACAAGTAGCCTTCAGTCAAGTATATATGAAGTTGTGAGTAGAATAATTAATTGGTTTGAAATCAATAAACTGCATGTAAATGAAGAGAAAACTATAGCTTTAAATTTTCAGCATAAGACTTGTAGAAAAACAGAGAATCCCAGCATCAAAATTGGTAACAAATTGGTCAGTTTATAGTGCGAAAAACATTTTTGGGTTGATAAAAACTTAAGTTGGGACATTCATATTGAAACATTATCAGGGAAGCTGAATAGAGCTTGCTTTGTACTTCACTGCCTTAAATCTCAAGTATCAGCCATTTTTCTTATTAATTCCTATTATGCATATTTTCATTCTTTGCTACCATTATGGGGAAATGCACATCAAAATGTTTAAACTACAAAAAAGAGCAATAAGAAGCTTGGTTGGTATCCCTAAGACGGCTAGCTACAGAGAACATTTTGGCAACCTACCTTACCGTGTCTGTATATGAAAGGCTTGCTGATTTACATCAAGCTGAATGTCTCTGATTATGTTACTAATGGTGAAATACATTCTCATCATTACACCCTCTTACTCACAGAACTATTTGAAACACCCTTTAAATATAATGATCTTCAGGTGTATACCAGGGTACTTGAAAAATATCACCTCTGGAAATAAATATAAGCAGAATTGCATAGGTTCTTTCTTAAAAATCAATTTTACTCCCTAGATGAATATGTGGAATATTGCACAGGGAAAAATTAAGTTTAATTGTGAACTTTTTTTGTTACATGACCCCTGGTTTTATTCTATCTGCGGGAAATAGGTTGGAGCAAGTGACTACCTGAAGAGTACCTTCAAGAACTGGCTTTGTATTTAACATTATAAGACTAAAATTGTTAATGTATTTTATTGTATCTATACTTTGAGTAGGCTTATGCTATTGCACATATTATTTATATTTCTATGGTGAATAAATCTGAATCTCCATTTGCATTTGCTATTTTAAGGGGGGCAATAATGTTGCTCCAGATGCATCACAATTTTGCAGTGCTTTAAGAATAGTTTGCTGCCTTCACAAGACAGTAATTGTGAAGTTGATGCTGCAGCTTTCCTAATTAAGCACAAAGAATTGCAGACCAAGTTAATGTTTTGTGTAATGTATTAACTTTAGCCGATAATGATGATTAAAAACAAATATTTAGTTTGTTAAAAATGCTGCCAATTGCCAGGATCATATCAATGCTACCGACGTACCAGAATTTCGTCCCACAGGAGTTCTTTTACATGCTAGTAAATCTATTGACACGGGTCTGTGCTTTTAAGCACACTTAAAAGCCATTGGTCTGGGCCGTGTTTGAGCTCAGATCAGTGATCAGCACGTAACCAATGATGGTGGTGGTAACTGCACAATCCAATACAGAAAATTATGGTATGGGTAGGACAGATTACCTCATAATGAATGTAAAACTGCTTTGATGCCACTTTAACATAATTTTAATGACCCTGAAAACCTCCACATATTCGTAAATAAATGTTCCCTAACCAAAGTACTCATAGCTTATCTTAAAATGTGTGATTTCTTATATGTTATTTTAATAAATTTTTATGTGAACGCACTCATGATATCAAAAAGAAGTTGCTGAAGGTTTTGATGAATAACTCTTTTACTGCAGAAGGCATGTATGACAATTGTTTTCGCTTACTGGCCAACAAATATTTTGCAGTTATAATCAAAGCTTAGGTGAATAACATGAATGATTCCTGTACATCATACCATTAGAAAAATATAAAACTGTAGAAAATAACTCCCATGTAACATCAACAAGTATTCTGCAGCTACAATAAAAGGATATGAGAATAAAATAATGTACTCCTATTCTTCAAATCATAAGAAAAAAAACGAGCATGCAGGGTTTAAGTAATTATTTCACTCGAGGCCCCAAATGGGACCCTATATCAGAATGTTTAGCAATGTTAAGTCACAAAATAAAGTGATTTTTAACCAATACAGTATTTTTTATTTGTAATAAAAAGCCGGCTACACAACAAATGTTGCATAATATCCATAAGAAAAATTTGATAGCTGTGAGAATAAACAACAAATTATCTCAATGGCAAGAAATTAAAACTGGTGCAAGACAGGGTTGTGGCCTCTCACCCTTATATATATATATGAACAAAATTATTAAGACTGGAGAAAAACATGTCATGGATTCATACAAGTGAATAGAAACCTACAAATAGATGCACTCCTCTTTGCAGATGATTTGGCCCTCACAGTACTTACGGAAACTGAATCTTCAATTCTCAGTTCATCATTTATACCAAGTGGGTGAAATGTATGAAATAATGGCATTTTGCAGAAAATATCCAGTCCTTAGTTGATGCAGTAATTTGTATCACAAATTACTTAAATGTAAATAATGATTGTAATATGAATATGCATTTTTATGTGACATTGATTTGAGATGTTTATTGATTGTAATTATTGTTGAGAAGTAAGTTTATACGGCCTTACTGAAACTGTCAATAATAGCGCGCAATAATGCAGCGAGGGGGGGTGAGCTGTTTATCATTATTGGAAACGAGGAAGTTGCGTAATGTTGGCGCGTTTTTCCGTTTAGAATCTTCTGGAACGTTTCCCTAGAGCATATGTGTTCATAATTTTCATTGGATATAAAAATAGACGCTAATGTTGGCGCGTTTTATTAGCCAATTGCAGTTCAGTTATAATCTTTAGGCATATCGGAGTGTATGGGTATAAAAGCAGTAAGTCAGAGGTAGATCGCGCACAGTTCATCGAAAATATTTGTAAAGTACACGTCGCCTTCAGTCGGTCAGTTCATCAAAATTCTTTGTATACTACACGTCGCATTCCCGTCAGTTCGTCGAAAGTATTTGCAGGATACGCGTAACAGAGTTATGAAAAATCTCAAGTATTATAAAGTTAATTATACAAAAAGTTGAAGTACGCGAATTAAGAATTATCAGTAATGAAGTTATTATAACAGTTTCAGTTTGGCGAGTGTCAAGATCAATATGTAAATGTGATAGTGACTGTGTTTCGACAATAAAAGTGTATAATAAATTTCTTCATCAGTGTTATCTTTGGATAAAAGATTCCTTTCCGTTTACACACCCTGATCAAGAGATATGTTCGACCGAGAAATAATAGCTAGCCGGAGGACAGTAAACCAAAATTAATTAAGATAACAATAGCGTTCTTTCAAACAAACACTAACACTGCTGCAAATTGCTAACACCAGATGGAGCTACAAACCGAACAAATGAATGACGTCACAAGATGGCTTCCACGCGTGAAGTAAACATAAATACACAAACATTTATAAGTAATACACTCACATAGTAAAATGTAACAAACTACTCAAAAGAGTGAATGAATATAAGGAATCCTTTGTGGATGAAGTACAGCAGAACCATGGGGATTATAAACAACATAATGAAACCCTCAAGGTACACAAGACTACGCCTCAACAACACTGGTAGCAAGTCAATGAAAAGAGGATGATAACTAATGAAATGAGATTCATGCTGGCTATATAAGATGGGACCACAAATGCAATAAAAATGTGCTAACGATGCTGCAAGTTGTACCTGTAATCCAATATATCAAAAGTACAAGAACTGGAAGAAACATATATTGTATGCACTCTAGTAGGATCCCTAAAGCCACGCTTAATTACCATCCTAGAAGGAAATGATCTCTGGGCTGCCCTAAGCAACGATGGTTGGAAAATCCAGCTCTGAGTCCATAACAGAACCTTGGTCTAAAACTTGAATGGAAGAAGAAAAAGCCTGCTAAATAATTCATAACCCATTTCATAGTATTTCATTGCCCTACATCACAAGAAATATTTTTATTGAGGCAGTTTCTGTGTTCATCCATACTCATCCAGGCGATGTTATAACTTTGAACCACCAGATAGCACTGCAGCTGCTGTCTCATACAAAATGCATGCATTTTCAAGAGTTTCTGCTATTATCTTTATAAGCTATTTGTAAATAAGCGTAATTCCAGACAAGTATTCCTACTGAATTTCATGAGCTCAGCAGCACAGATGTATCCAATCTCTTGATAGCATTCTAGTGTGTTGCTGGTGTTACTACAAAATACCCTCACTAAATAGATACATACTTTAAAAATGATATGCCTAAACATACACAGTTTAATTCCAGTCAAATATTAATACTTGTCTCTTATGGATTTAGTTATGAGTGATGCCATTATTCCAAATACAGTCCTGCCTTAGATGTGCTGTGTGATATCAATGTAATTTTACAGTAGGAGAAAAATTTAAAGGTTCATCAAACTAGTTATAAATGTAACTTTAGGTTTATACATTTACTTTTTACTTAGTACATCGTGCTGTAAGGGCTATTTCAATTTCATACACACCATATTCATTGTGGGCTAGTGTGAAACAATACTTACATTCAAAACAGAAAAACGAAAGTGCTGGGAGTGATCCAAATTAATGCACAGATTTAGAGAGCAAGATAATGGGGGAACAAAGGCACCAAAAATGTGAACTACAGCAGAAAGAGACACATGAATGAAAATAGCAAAAATTATTCAATATTATGGCAGGACAGGATTTGGTGGCCAATAATGGAGCAGCGCAAATTTCCACATGTTAAAGGGTGAAGCCAAATTAAAAGCATACACAAGGAAGAAGACTGTAGGACTCAAGCAAATACAACTTGCTATGAATTCCTAAGTCATAAGGAACGTAACCCTGATAACAATGACGAAACTTAAGCAGGTCAAGCTGTAGTTATATTTTACTGGAAGGGTTTTAAAAACATAAAACAGATTGTAAATTATATTCCTACTCTGACAACGCAACACTTCCCATTTGCATATTACTGGTTTATACTCACTGTTCATACACTACTCATTAAGTGACATTCTGGCTAAAAATCAATAAACTATAACAAACACAATCTTGGGAATGCTTACTAAATTTACTACTGTTAATGTGAAAACTACAACTTACAGTGAAGGTAAACCATATCAACTTATCACTTAGTTGAACATGATGTGCGATATCTGTGGCAGGATAAACAAGAGGGGCAGATGGAGAAATAGGCAGGCCACTTGAAAGCTTTGATTCATAGCAGCACCTCTTACTAATAGATTTGAAATGCACATTATCTCAGCAAGAAGCTGCTTTTTTTACTGCAAACTTCAAAATACAATGCTCTTTGTTAACAGGTTATTTCCTTTTCTACTGGAGAGCCGGTAAATTTCATGGGTGCAAATGATATTTGGATCAGCGGTTTTACAATATAAATTCACAGTGCGTAGCTGTATGACACTGTAAGGTCGAACATGTTTCTTATTGGGTTTTGCGTTTACCAGCTCTGCCTGCCACCCACCATCAAGGTTAATGATTGATTCCTTTAGAAAGATGTTTCATAAGCCACAACTTACTTCAAACAATCTTATGTCTGCAGGCACTCTGTCTCCAACATTTACATGTACTATGTCTCCAGGAACCAAGTTTCGGGCAAGAAATGTTTCTAGCTGGTCTTCACGTAAGCTGTAAATAAAATTGTGTGTGTTATACATTAGCCCCTGTATTTTACACCATGCAAAAATTATACCTCCATATAAAAGCAATACATTTATGTAAAGTATATCAATAAACTAGATCTGATGTACTCATTAGTGTGACATTGCATACCTGTTTAAAATTATTTTAAGCAGTTTTCCTTGTCTGTAAAAAAATGTTTATTTGGAATAAACTATTTGAAAAACAATCTTGAGGCACACTTGAAAAAGAACTAAAATTTCCACACTGTTTCCCAACATAACTACTTTTCAAAGACATATTTACTTCCCTTGAAACTAAACGCTCCTTTGGGAGACAGATTCTGCTTAATACTTTGTTGCAGATGGTTGATATCACAAAATCTGTCACCATCCCATTTGTCTTCCCTGGGATATTTATAACATAATTTTAAAATAAAACCACTGGATATTCATTGTTTGTTGCATTGTAATTGCTCCTGAACTAAGTGAACCTGCAAAAATGCATCATCTCATTGTCATTTGACTGGAACAAAGTGTTTCATCTGTTGGTTGCAGCATAGTAAGGAAATGGCTTTATTATAGGCATTTTGTTGCATGGTGATGGGATTATCTGAATGTGCAGAGATAATTTAAACAATGCAAATAATTTCATATGTCTTTTTGTAATTTGTAAATATACTTCAGATGATTCAATGACATGCAATTTTTTAATTATACTGTAACAGCTGAAAAATACCAAAACATGTAAATTAGTCAAGAACATAACACAAATGATTCAATATGTTATCTAGCTTAAAATAAAAATGTTTATAATTATGAATAAAAGTGAAAGGTGTTAATGAATCAAAACAGATTACAGTTTAATCACTTAACATCCCAAGATTAGAAACAGTGGGTTGCAATAATGTACAATCTTATGGCGCAGTGCACCATTCCTGATTAAGAGAACATGGCGGCAAAGTTCATAGCTTACCAGAGATAAAGTCATATTTCTATTGCACCAAGCTTGCTTTTGACTTTTACCAATGACCGTGGTAAAATATTTACCACTCGGTGCTGCAGTAAAAAATCTAAATCACCCAATCCAAGTTACTCTTTACATAGACCATTTTGCAAAATTTATTTTCCCAAAAATACCTCTAACAATTTTAATTAAAATACCACATATTTAAGATATTTATATGCCAAATATATCTTGAATTTTCCAGGAATAGACTGTTATGAAGCCCTCTTAATTTGGAAACAATTTTGTATAATTTTGTTTAACTAGTAAATTTTAACAGATACACAAAACATACTATAAAAAATCTGTAGAACTCTTTAAAACAGAAACTTTATTTTAAATAACGTACTATTCAGTTATTTTTCACAATATCATCAAAATAGTATGGAATTTAAATAAAGCCATTTGCTTTTAAACATCTATCAATTCGGTTTCCTCTATCGCCATAGTACCTACAATAAATTGTATAATGTAAGTATTTCTGCAAAGGTTGATCTCGATTAACATGCAGTAGATAGAAAAGCAAGCTTTTGTAAGAACAAAGTGTATAAGTTATATAAACAATAGTGGGTAAAGAAAGTTGTGTGTATGTAACAAATCACAATTTTTTCACTGCCTTTAATGGTAACATTGATCATTCTTTTGTTTTTGATTGTGGATTTATCTAATAAATCCAGGAACATGAAACTCTCATAGTATTAAAATTTGGCAATCTTGATGGTTTATCGCTTATATTCTTTATTGGGTCCATTGCAAATGTTTTTTGACACAAAACTGTCTGAAAATGGATGAAATACAGGTTAAATGTAGGCTACTAACACCAGCCATTGCCTACACTCTATGCATAACCACAACAAGCAAGTGACTGTCGAAATACTCTATGAATTATTTTGGAGAAAAATAGTGAGAAAACAGGATCTACGAAACCACGTATTCAAACCAAGGGCTAGCAATGGTGCACAGGTTTTATGACTTTAACAGAGTAATAGTTTAACCACAATATCATGACAGTTTATACTTACCAGGATTGATGAATTCGGCCATTACAATGTAACAAAACCTGATGCATTTTATAATTAGTCTCAAGTGAAATCACCCCTGGGAAATATTTATTATGAGTAGCAAGAAGTAAACATAAAATTAGATTAGAATAAAATGGTGGGTCATAAAGGTTACCTTTAAACTCCCTACACTGGGAACTTGATTAGATTCATTGTGTCCCATTTCAATTTATGTAATACTTCTAATGAAGTTTATTATTGTTAGGTGTTTGAAAAGAGACCTTAATATAGTACTTGAATGTGTTATCAGTTGCAAGTATTGGTTATCAGTAATTTAGGTACATATCAGTTGCTCAGCATAGCATAGATACTGATGAATGTAATACAATACAGCAATGTATGATGACAACTATTTTTTTATATTTTGTATGAGATTATGTAAATGTTTACATTATCAAAAGTTTTTGGATATCATAACAATGTTACTTTTTCTGTTGTGCTGGTGGCACATAGACACACCTACAGACCACAGAATTTAACATTAATTTCAGAAAAGGAATTGTGATATAGATTTTGTGTCTGTACAATACTTGCTGGCTTGAACAATTCATTTAAATTTACAAACAATGAATAAGAAATAACTCATATCTTTCAATTTTCTGAATCACTAGTTTACTGACATGCTTAAATAACTCTTTCATTTCAGTCTTTAAGTCCAAACTGAAATTGTTAATTATTTTGCCTACCGGTTCCCCTACATTACTAAATTCATTCTACACTCCAGGTCATTTACTTTGGATAACAGAATGTGCCTAAGGATATTCACTCCCTTGTAAATCTAAAACTACATCTGCTATAAATTCACAATTTTCATGAACAAAAGCAGCCTGTGCTTTCACTATGCTACAAAACTGTTTTCACATCAAAATATTTGTGTAAGTAGTGAACAGATTTAAACCAGCTGCCCCATCTAGTTAGAAATGGATTCTTTACCAGACTTTTCATTTAGATATGAACAATGCAAACAGCAGCGACTCGGGCCTTTTACAAGTGGAAGGGCTGCTAGAAAATTTACTAAATGGTTACATATCTTGAGATATCACTTTCTCCTTGCTCGCTCATGGTGCTATGCAGATAGGTGAAAAACAGCATTCTGGCGTGCTTGTAGCCACAAGTGGTCACAGCAATATGAAAGAGCTTTGAAACTTCCAAAAATGAAGAATGTAATTTATGAGAAATCAAACTGCAGCAGTTCAGTACGACCTCCAACATTTCTGAATTCTTCTCCCGAATATAGAACAGATAACTCGGTCTGTAATTTTTCTTTGTCAAAAACATCAAATAGTTTAGTACATTCAATCAGTCCTTGTTCACGAAATGTTTTGCAGAAGTTGTCAAAACTGCTTGGCAACAGAAGAGTCGATACCTGGAGTTGATTTGTAAATTGAAAGCGTGTTTTCACCTGAGTAGGAATAACATTGCACACTCCCTTGGCGGTGCAATTCTTGTTAACCTGGTGGCATTTATTTGAATTTCCAGATCCACTATGTTCTCGATTTTCCTCAGTCAAATTCCTGATACTATAAATGACACACTCGAAGCTAGAAATATGGCATCAAACCGTAGTCGCATCTGCCAGTCGGTGCTGTAGTTGATTATAAAGGATGTCAATATGTGGCATAATTCTGCAAAAAAATGCGATCCAGAAAGAAAATACCTGATCCTGCAAATTTTTAAGAAGCTTTCATTATGCTAATGTTGCTAGACGTTTCGAAGTTCTCAATCTTCTCGTTAACAACATTAACTGTTCTGGACTTAAAAGTTCCATCTAGTTTCACCAAAGGATGGTATTCATTTTGCTACACAAGAATCCAAAATGGAAGATCTCTGTGGTGATCGAGAAAAGAATGCTAGGATGGCATTTAAGTTCGCAAAAAGGCTTCTGGCTTAAGTATTTTGCTTACAACCTCTTTTCATTGTCAGATTTAATTGGTGAGCAAACCAGTGTAAGAATTGAGCATTGGGGTAACATCCTTAACTTTCATTTGCATGCCATTCATCACTCCAGTGACATCGTAGGTCAGAAAAATGCACTCTGCTATGTTCATTGCATTTTGGCCAGAAGGTTCAAAGAAACCCCAGAATCCCTCAACTTTCACAAGGACAAGATGGAAACTGTCTGATATTCCGTTGTCTCGTCTGCCATGACATTCACCTCTGCAACTTCAGTTAAATATATTCTCTGCAGACCTTCAACATAAACTCTAACAGTTCATTTTGAATACTCTTGGACGTACCTTTAAATGAAGAAATGCCATCTAAATGAGATTTAAGCAATGAATTGACTTCACAAATGTACTTTATTAATGACAAAAATATGGGTTTAGCAAATTCTCAGATTATTGTGTCCTCTTAATGCTAGTTCATTTGAGGCACAAAAGTTTGAGTTTATTATTTTGGACAATGCTTCTCTGTTTTTGCTAACTTCATTGTTATGTCACAAGACTGAGTCTTGGTACGCCAAACTTAAAACCACACGGACATCAGCCAATCCTAGAATAGCAAGCTTAAGGATATTATTTACATGCTTTTCAGTTTTTGCATGTTTATGCATTCCTTTATCAGTTCAAGCTGTATTTGAAGCATCACCCAAAATCCCAAAGAGAAGACACAGAAAAGCGCATTTTGAACTTCACAGCCACAAAGCCAATCAAAATTGCTATAAATATCAGGATTAAAAGATCTAGTATATTTAGTAATTATTGAGTCGATTGTAACACTATATCACCTACTTGTTATTATAACGAACAGAAACCGCACTTATAATTTTGAAAGCCCGCCAGGAGACTTACTTCTGAAGGAGTTCTTCCACTGCCAGCAGAAATCAAGCTAACAACCAAGATGAAGGATGCAGGCAGTCAACTGGGAACTGAGGATGGGAGCAATTAGCCCCTGAAACATGTATTTGTTATAATAACTATGATGTAGTGTTACAATCGACTCAATTTCTAATTATAGATGACATCACTGTCACAAAGTCCACCAAAGCAATTTTATTGTGAATTAAATTCAGTGGACGAAGATTGCCGCAAACAACACGTGGTTTTAAGGTTACAAATTTCAAGATGGACTCCACAAAGGTAAGACCAACTTCAATAGTTATCCTGGATGATTTCAGTATTGCCCATTACAAGAAAGAAATTAAACGGTTCGCTAAATTCCAAGAAAAATAGCCGCAGACATCCGTTACCTTAATCTATGCAGGATAAAAAATGTCCCTCCAACTTTCATTAGAAAACTAATCAAACCTAATAGCAACAACAAACAAGAGAAAGCAGCAGTTAAAAAGGTCATAGAAATAGAGAACAACAAACACTACAAAAATAGAAGCAAGATAGAACTAAAACTATAAGATTTGCATCTTAAACCAACCAGAGAACTAGGAAGCATAGTTTGGGATAATTTGGAAAACAACCTTTTGGCTACATTGAGTGTCAAAATGCAAAACAAAACATTAACACAAAAACATAAACTGGAAAATTTATGCAAACACCAGAAGCCAAAAACACCGCCCAGACACAAAATAACACCGCAAATGAATGTTAGTAAGTAATCAAAACAAACTTTCACCAAAACAGAAATAGAATTCCTAAACAAAGGAATGAAAACGTATGTAGATTTCTCCAACAAGGTAGAAAATTACATCGCAGAGGTCCAAATTGCAACCCATAACCTAAAGGAATTAGAGAAAACCATAATACAAAGCGAATGTTGCAAAATAATTGAAAAAATAGGAAATGAAAAGAAAGCTAACCCCCACAACAACGTGATAAAAGCACTTAAAAGCAAACCCATGATTTATACAAAAGCCGACAAAGGGAACACAGTGGTGATTTTGGAAAAAACAGATTATATATGAAAGAAAGGAAACACTTTTGGAAAAAGATTATTCTAAATTACAAAAAAATCCCCTAAACCAATGTACAAAGAAATTTAATACAACAATCGCAGACTCCAAATTAAAACACAAAAAAGAACAGTACTAAATCAAAGTAGACAATCCCACACTACTCAGAACTATGGACTTCCAAAAATACATAAACTGGGAAAAACAATGAGGCCAATTATTAATAATATAAATGCTCCACCTACTAACTAGCAAAATGGCTGACACACAAATTCTCATCATTTCCAAGATTTGAAATTTTAGGCATAAAATACTCCCTGGAGTTAATTAAAAAAATAAAAGATGTTGAAATAGAAAAAACAGATTTCATAGTTTCCTTTGATGTCATGGCTCTCTTCCCCAGCATACCAACACACATCAAAAACTGGCTGCTAGCAATAGGAAGGACTACAGAAGAAATACAAGAATACATTACACTAACTAAGCTGTACATAGAACAAAATTATTTCACTTTCAACAGGAACTACTACAAACAGAACTCAGGTCTAGCTATGGGCAGTCCACTTTCACCACTACTGGCAGAACTCTTCATGAGCAATATAGAGACAAGAGTCACGAAGGCTTTCCCCTGGATTTTCAAATGATGGTATGGCTACGTTGATATTTTTGCAATAGACCCGGAAAAACACTTGGGAGATGCACTAAAATGATTGAACCTTCAGGAAAAATTCTATAAACTTCACAATGGAAAAAGAACAGAATGCACAACTCCCCTTCCTTGACCTTAAAATCAAGAAAGAAAACCACCTAACATTGGCATATACAGGAAACTCACACACACAAATAGCTGCATAAAACAAAATAGTTTCAATCCTGTTTCCCACCAGCATGCAGCACTCAACAGTCTGACACACCGACTGGTCAACGTCCCTATGAACAAAGAGGAATACACAACATATTGGACATAGCTGCATAAAACAAAACAGTTTCAATCCTGTTTCCCATCAGCATGCAGCACTCAACAGTCTGACACACCGACTGGTCAACGTCCCCATGAACAAAGAGGAATAAACAACATATTGGACATAGCTACAGAAAACGGATTCAGGCCAGAAACAATATACAAGAAAGTAAACAGAGCCGTGAGCAAAAAGAAAATAAAAGAAGTTACCACACTCATCCCTACTGGAAAAGAAAAGACGATCTTCAAAAAATTCACATACCACCCAACAGCTTTCTACAAATTCCAGAGAATCTTCAAGCAACACAACATCTCTTTGGCCCCAAAAAACAATTACACCATCATAAACCTACTAAACTCCAAACTAAAAGATGACATCCCACAGGAGAACAAACCAGGAATATACCAGATCAGCTGCAATGACTGCGAAAAATTATACATTGGGCAAACCAAAAGAAATATAAAAACAAGAACAAAAGAACACTTCAGTTACATAAACAAAAACAGGAAGATAAATCAGCAGTAGCTTGGCACTTCTGCAGAGACAAACACACCATAGACAGAAACCCAAAAATACTAAAAAACATCTCAGGAAAAGCAGAACTCGCAACTTGGGAAAACATTTATATTTGGAAAAACAGAAACCGCACTCATAATTTTGAAACCCTGCCAGGAGACTTACTTCTGAAGAAGTTCTTCCAACCGCCACCAGAAATCAAGCTTACAACCTAGACAAAGGATGTGGGCAGTCGACAGGGAACTAAGGATGGGAGCAATTAGCTCCTGAAACATGTATTTGTTATAATAACTAGTAAGATGTAGTGTTACAACCAACTCAATAATTACTAATTATAAACACATCACTGTCACAAAGTCCACCAAATCAATTTTATTGTGAATTAAATTCTAGTATATTGTTTTTGTCTACTGGTAGCACATTGAAAAATGCTTAACATAGTAGGGCGCCCACATGCTTTTATACCACACTTTTCATTCAGTGTTAAACTACTCAATTTTAATGATTTTAAGAACACTATTATCCTGATATTATCATCCACAAAACTACATTTAATATTTAATTCCCCTTCCAGCGCTTATTGAAAATGTCATACCACAGTAACTCACGTATTTTATTTTGTAAGCTGTAACAACTATGAATGCAATGGACTTCATTCGCTGCAGCATGGTGTGATGCGTGATGGAGAGGGAGAAATGGAATTAAGAGCTTCAGTTGAAACGAATGCCAGTGGGACAGCCAGGTGCAGAGAGGGAAATAGGCAGTACAGCAGACAATTATTGAAAAAAGGAGCAAGGGCATATGACAGTAGATAATCTAGTTCAAGTCAAAGTAATATTTGCAGATTGAAATCCACTAATACGAACTATGTTCTAACAAATGCATTAAACTAATAAGTTTTCTTCAGGCTGATCCTAATGTCGAAAACTGCCACTGGGTGCAAGTATCTTTAATAGCCTGGAGAAATGAAAAAATGTTTGGTTCCAGCTCATTTAAATTCCTTAAATATCATCAAAAATACTAATATAGTGAGTCCAACAAGTCACATATACCAAACAATTCCCCTTGACTCCTTTCAACAATTTGAAACATTTTATCATATAGTGTGTTACAAAATATTTTACATTTTCATAATAAATTGAAAATGCATGTAAAGTTTTGAGGACAGTCTGAACACGTCCTACTTTTTGCAGTTTAAAAATGCACAGTTTAATAGATAGATTTCTTGATGAAATGAGGTATTTTGGGTTTTAACTAAAGCAACAACTTGCTGAATTTGTTTAATTCCAAATTATGGCTAGATTTTGCTTGCCATCTAAAGATTCCTTTTATTTCTGCAACCAACTTTTCCTCGCAGCAAGGAACGTATTTCTGTCTGAGTTGATTAGATGTGACAAGGTCTCCCAATCCTATGAAAATTATAAAAAAATATTAAAGTAAGACAATTTGAAAATAGTTATTATAATGGATTTATTTATTTATAAAAAGCATATATAGCTTAGTATTAGTAACAACATGCATGCAATAATTATGAATTTATGATCATAAATACTGTAATTATAGCTTATATGTTAAAACAATTAATACTCATCCGGAAGTTATTTGTAAAGCCAAGTTTTAACTGCTGGGTGTTTTCAATAGGACTACTAAGAACATTTTTGTGATATCCATTACAATTTTCTTGTGATGATCGAACTAAGCTTCTCTTTTAGGAGAGATACATCGTTTTCTTTAAGACGTGAATGCTCTTTATTTTTGAAACAATGATGCTCTGTCTCCCCATCTACTTGCACATTCAAGTATTACTTCACTAGCAAATTCTTTGGCTCTGGAATGTTCGACCCAGCTGAAATTCTCAACTGCAACTCAATATTGGAAGGAAAAGTCCCTAAAACCCTGGTAGGCTTGGCCTTAACACCACCCTTTCAGATGGACTCTACCTTTTTCCTCATTGAATTTGGAATGAGTCACACTATCTTTACACAAACCTTCACTACCAAGTTTTTAAAACTGGAACGTGACTGAAGCATGTTCCTCCTCTCCTGGCTGGGTTGGATCCTGCTGCTAGTGACAAAGCCCTCCCTAAACAAACTACTCGTTGGCAGTATTTCAAAATTTATCATATCTCATTCTTGACAATGAACATTTTCTCCCAAATAGTCAGTTCTGGTGATGAGGAAACTAGTTTTAACAATTTTTGGTTTGGCCAATGTTGTGGTTCTCAGACCAAAAGTGGTGTGATTTGTTTGTTTGTTTCTATTTTATATTTCTCTGGTGCTCTTTCTATCTGATGGTCAAATTTCTCTTGCTTCTTCCTATGTAGAATTTTTCACAATCTCACAGTTGATCCGGTAGATTCCTGATTTAAGTCCATCTGGGACTGTGTTTTTGAATGGCTTCTTCAGCAAATTGTTCAGATAGCATCTGTTTTGAGGAGCTAATGGGACACCAAACTTACTGAAGATTTTTTTTCACATTTTGTAAATATCCAGGATGATATGTGAACTTTTTATATTTCCAGTTTGTCACTGATTGTTTCAATAGTAGTTTGGGCTATTTCTTTCAGTTTGAACACCTTAAATATTTTACCACTGTTATGTCCAGTATACATTGGCATTCTTTTGAATATTCTTCTCTGCTTAGAGGAACATTGTTTAACCTTTTGTAAACTGCAAGCTGGTGTAAGATCAGATTGCAACCATTCTTTTTAATGTAATTATCTACATATATCAATTTTTTGTGGATTCCAAATGTAAATTTCTCCTGGTCTCCGATTATTTTGAGGTAACATATTTTCAGTTTCAATGGTGAATTTTATATAAACATCATGTAGATTTAATAATTTCAGTGTGTCTTCCTTGGGTTTTTCTAGTATGATTGCAAAGATCTCAACTACGTATCTGAGCCAAAATTTTAATATGCGGGGAAAGGCTTTTACTATGTGTGTTCTAAGTGACTCGTGCATAATTCTGTCAAGCTTACAATTTCTTCTAATTCTGCAGTACGTGTTGTTAAAGATTTTGACTTCCAATTCTAACTTTCAGCTTGTAAACATGGTGAATGTTATGTTCACAAGTCCAGATTTTTAAATGGTGCATCAATTTTTTTTTAATTCATAATTAAATAAAACATTTCAATAAATTAAAAGTTTTTTTTTTTTGCTGAAATAATATTTTTCCCTTTAAAACACCTGCATCACAAAACCTTGTAATAAAAGTATTGCAATTTTAGGTATCACTACCATTGTATTCACAAACAAAAATACCCTTCTTTTTAATTAATAGTTGGTACCTTTTACTACTACGATGTTCTGTGGTCTCTAGAGTATCCTAGCAGTGCTTTCTGTAATCAGGTGAATTCTACAATGCTAATTCCGCCATTAGACATACATTCTGGCCCACCACCCCTTGATAGTCCCAAGGGACAGAAGTAGGATGCTGCAGGCATGAAATGGCCAACAATTTTAGTCAGGGACCTTCTCTTTCAAGATATGAGATTATTTTACATGCAAATAAACATTACTTAAGACCAACAACACAACACTTCTCTTTCAAAGGAAGCCATTCTAAGGACTTTTATGCCCGGAAAATAAAATCCATCACTCTGTCAGGTATGAACCTGTGACCTTGAAAACCAGAGGCTAACTACTACACCATCGAGGACTATCATAATATATTGAGTATACTGAATCTCAGCAACACAACAGTGAACTCTTACAATCAAGTTAACTCAAGCTTAGCAGCAAAAGAGTTAAGTTGTGGGAAATACTGTCATTCATTTTCCATTAGAGGGCTCTAAAATTGTTTCATTGAGGAAATTGCATTGCCAACCCAAATGAATTAGTGAAACTGTAGGAGCTGTGTTGTTAAGTAAATGGAAAATAACCCTTAGTGAAGTATTCATTGCTGTATGTATCTAGATCAAAATTGCACAAATCTACACCCTGTCCTCACACAGGAATTGCCACCAACTTTAATCCGATAATGATAAGTACAAGGAGAGCTAATAAACTATAAACCCACTATGCTGTGTGTTTTCCATTCACGAGGGCTGTATGTTTGCCATCTGTGGCCATCATTGAATGCCATTAATACAACCATTCAACAATTCCCTTAACTATGTTAAAAGGCTTTACTTATCAATGCTAAAACTGGCCACTATTGTTGTACATAGAATTTTGGCACCACTTGAAGAAACACTTGGCATAGCTCACATTGCAAAATGCTGTCAGATATTTTGTTTTAGTTCTTCCAGTTTGTCTTGTATACTTTATATTCTAATTTACTTCAGAGATAAAAGTCACAAGGGCTGCAGGGAGGCCACAGATCTCTATTAATAATTCTGTCCGCAAACACACTTTGTTCTCATTGAAAGATTGACTGTATGGGCTTTACTGGAGTCTTGTTGAAAAAAGGGAAAGGCATGCTTCCTATCTGTTAATTTTCTAAAAAAAGATGGCAAAATTGTATTCACATATGTGCGGGGCATCAATTGTTGGCTAAAAAAACAAAATCCTTCGCTGCTCATGGCAACCATATGCCAATTTTTTGGTCATGGTGGTGTATTTCATGAATAATATTAGATTGTCAATTACGATTACTTTGTATACACACATATCCATGAAGGTGGAACCAAACCTCTTTTGAGAAAAATACAAGGAGTGATTTTATTTAAAGGTGAGTCGAAATTGTTACACTAACATCACTTAAGTTTAACAATTAGTGTAACAATTTCGACTCACCTTTAAATAAATTCAATACACATCACTGTTTCTAGCTTCTTTTCATTACAATACATACAAGGAGTGATATTTTTTTTTTTTTTAGTTCTGGCACCTACTTTATTTCTCCATATATAACATATGTGCATGGTTCTAAGTTTTATAGGCCTTTGATGGAGTCACCACATAGCATAAAACCTGTTCCCAATGGTGCAGAAGCTTTTGTATCCCGTCAGCGCTACCTAATCTCTTGATGATGCGAAAGAGCTGTCAGAAGCCTGTAAAATGTCTTCAACTGTATGGAAGTGAATCCCGCAAAGTGACTCCATCTTAGAGATGAGATCGAAGTCGGAAGGACTTAAAACCTTAAGAAGCCGCAGGTGCGTACCATTTTGATGCAATTTTCTGCATTTTCAGGACGTGAAGCATAGTGAAGGTGTCAATGCTGTATCTTGCGCTAACTCACGAATTGTTATATTCTGATCTGTCTCCACTAACATGGATAGTCTGTACACCTTCGTGCTGACCAGATTGAAGCATGTCCAAGACACTTTTGCATCCTTGTCGGAAAACTGCAACCCACCTTGCTACCATTCTGTTAAGGCAATGTAGCCTCTTGCAGTCTATGACGACACTATCATGCCGTACGACCTCTAGCATATTGGATTTTTAGCCAGTTTCTCTGTTCATGCTTTGAAAACATTGGAACTATATATTGTGACTGCTTGCTTACAACTGCTCGTCTTATTGTGGCCACCGTGAATGAATGTGGAGCAGGGAGCGTGAGATCATGTGCTGTGAGAAAAGGGAAGCAGGTAAGCAACTTGTGGTAAAAACGACATTGCCTGACGCCGTTGCACAACATCACTGCAGCATGGTTGCCTCTAATATAAATATGGGACTAGTTTGCCATTGTATACAATATTCAGAATCCACTCACAAAATGTGCGCCTGCATACAGCATCACCTGGTTGAACAGCATGTGCCAGTTATTTTATATTATTTTAACTTCAACAATTTAGTAACTCTTTGCACAGAGGCATACAAAATGCCTGCCTGTTGTGAAAAATCCTCAGCGATTTCTGGGGGGGAAGTCTCCAAACAATGAATAATGTTATCTAATGTTTCTTTAGTAAGAACTCTCTGCTGTCTGTTAGGTTTCTTAAGACTTCCTGTGGCCCTGAAATTTATTGTTCAGATTATGGATTGTCGTACGGCCAGGAACCTTTACCCTGGGAATCACTCTAAAAATATATTTGCACTATGTTAACTCATACATAAATACACACTGCACAATAATTAACATATACTGAGTCACAATTGTGATGAAACACAGCACACAATAACAAATAACTCTTAACAATTGCACTACACCACTTCACAAGCAGTGCAATACTGCAGAGCAAAGCCAGCATCAGTAGCGTGACCTTGATTGCTGCAGTGTCCATGCTCCCAATGAAAAATACTGCATAGCTGGTTCACAGTTCGTTGGGACCCTCGGTATTTCAAAGATGTTTATGAAACTCTTTCAAAATGCATTTCATTATAAACATTCCAGGTTCACATCAACTTACTATAATGGGAAAAGTGCCAATAAAAATAACATAATCTGCAAGATATTACAAAATTTATGGTAGAATTGGGTCACTAAGATGCAGTAAAAGTATTGCTTATTATTAATAATTTACTGATAAATATGTAGGTTCTCATTTGTTCCTGGATCCATTAGCAAATAATTTCAATAATTTTAATTTTTGTTTCAATTTTAATGTTTCAAATACTCTCAGAATAATTTTATTCATACACAAACAGGAAAGAAATGTATTGAAGTATCTTACCAGTGACATGAAGGAGGGACAAGCTTTGTCAACTCTTCCAAAGACTTCTCAGATCTGTATTCCTGGACAAAAGCTACAGTGACCACTATGAGGATGGCCTATGTACAAAACAAAATTTTACTCAGGGATACATGTAATACACAAAATGTAATAATTTTTCACATCTAAGAAATGTGAACACTCACCACTGTTATACTAACTGCATCATCGAACTGCCTCATGCAAACACTTACTAGTGCAGACGCCAACAGCAGCAATATCAGCGGATTTTTAAACTGAAAACAAGAACAAAATTAAATCATTTAAAAACTATAGTGCCTCATGCTTAAAAGACAGTACAGATTAAATGGAGTGCACAGTTGCCGCATGTACTATATGTATGCTCGCAACTTTGGTGCTTCATATTTTATTTCCAATTGTTGCCAACATCAACATATGTTAGAGAAGCATACTAAAATAATTATATTCAGCAGAAAATTTAGTTAACTACTCACATTAATTTATGAAACCTACAAATTCAAAGCTGCTTTATTTTCCTTCCACAGAGAGGCTCACTGCCTTTTACAATTACAGGGACTCTCAAAACTGAACGTCGTCCTCCATGGTGTAGTGGTTACCATGCTAGCCTCTAGTTCCCGAGGTCACACATTCAAACCTGGCAGAGGGCAATGGATTTTGTTTCGGGTGTAAAAATCCTTAGCATGGCTTCCTTCGGAAGGGAAGTAAAGCCGGTGGTCCAGTGTCATAGATTTACGACACTTGAAGGAACCTCAAGCCTGATAAAGAGGTCTCTGAGCAAAATTACTGGTCTTTCACACCCAATATAGAATGGGACGCTAAGAACCACAGCAGTTAAAGAGCGTCCATAAATAAAACTCAATTTAATTTTTTACAAAACTGGATTATCTAGCAGTTTATTACTTATTCATTTAGAGAAATACTTAAATTTAAAAGTGTATAGCATGAATGTTGCCAGGTTAAGGAGGCTGGGAGGGACCACATCCCACCCTCCAATACTGCAGCCCTCTCATGTCGTCTGCTGTGGGCAGAGATGCAGTTGTCTAGCAATGGGTTGTTGTGCCAAGGAGTTGAATTTAGTTTACTATGCATCTGGATATCAGTCACTTTCAAGAGCTGGTGTAATTACAAGTACTATTTATTTGAAAAAATATTAAATTCCAAGAAAAGGGCAAAGCTGATTGAACCTACAAGAGAACATAATACAAACGGTAGAAATAAATTATAAAACCCAAATTACACAATGGAAAATATATAATCTAAAATGGAATTTTTATGTAAGCAGTTCTAAAACTATCAAAACTAGCATCTATCCTACTATGTGTGTAAATGACCTATTCTGATTCATTATAAAGGATATGAAAAATAAAGTAAAATGATATTGTAAAAGCACTTTTCATATTGGATAATCGTAAATTTTTAAAAACAACACTATAAAACTTCAAATAACGTTAATATAGGTTGAATTGAATGAGCTCAACAGCAACGACAAAAAACAAAAAAAGTGACTAGACACATCGAAATGTATTACTAAAAATATTGAAAAAATTCCAATGACCAACAGTAAATAAGGTTGATGTGGTAAAAATTTTAATTTGACAAACTGATCTATACTTTTCCCATACACCTCTCTTTCTTCTCTCCCCATTTCCTCCCCCCCCCCATCTTCCCTATCCAGATGGACCTTCTTGTAAAAAAATGTTTTTTTTTTCCTTTCATATCTTTCATATGACGCACTTTTGGGGAAATCTCAATACTGAATGGAATGCATACTTCCTCCACCTACTATAAATATGTGCTAGAGAAAGTAAAAATGAATTAGTGCTACAGTAAAACAATCAAATTTCATATTATTTGCCTGAGAATCTAGTCTAACTGCTTATGCCATTATCCAAAGCAATAATAAACAAATTTACATGAAGAGGTCATTAAAACATTTAACAATTTTAAGTTGGATGATAGTTAATTCCACCTGTACTTTCAGGCACCAAAGTATGCAATTAGCAGATTACAATAGCAATTTTTAATTACAAGTGAATGCTACTGTTCTGCTTTAAACTTACATCAGGTATGGGCATTCTTGACACATGCCATCGTGTGTCAAGCAACTTCCACTCCTCCCCGTTTGCAATATAGGTCTGCATTCTCATGAAAATGCTCTTCAGTTGCCATGTATGCTGAGGCAAGTTTAGCCGAACAGCTGGTTACGGTAAAGTCTCAATTGCTTGCAAGTAATCGTAATGCTGCTGCTTTCTGTTGTGTCCCAGCCAGCGAGTCATATAATACTACATTCAAGAGCAGATATATACAGTAAAATTAGAGATTTTATTGGGAGTGGCAAAATTTGGAAGTGATGAATTATAAAACAGTTGCATTCTTTTATAAACTGCAGCGAGTCATTTAATTGTAACATATTATATACCCAATTCTTTGGTTATTACATACCAATTTATCATTCATACATAATTATCTGGATAATTTGACATTCTGTGTTGTAATTATTTATTTATTCTATTAGTTTTAAGTCTATTAACTGAGTAGATCATATCAGACGGATTAAAGTTTTAAATACGCCTTAAAAAAATTAGTTGTTTCTATAAAACAAAATTTGCAACAATCACATTCACCTATAATAAAGATATTTAGGGGAATCAAAAACTGCTAATTTCTCAAATAATTTTACTGCATTCAAATAAGAAATTAAATGGTTTGAACAAAGTCTTATCACATCAGACTACACAAAAAGGATTAATTTTAAAATAAAAGTGTTTGTTATTAAACAATGTTCATTCATTCATTCATTCATTCATTCATTCATTCACTGTTTAACCTCCTCGTATGTAGGACTTACACCCCCCAGGACTTACAAGCAGGAGCCTGGGGTCAGAGGCCCGTCGAGGATCATACAATGTCCAGGATGGGTGATCAGCCCGATGCCTGGTATGGGATGAAGGAAGTAGATGAAACGAAATGAAGGTGAAATGGATGAAAGGAAAGGTGATGATGGAGCAGTTGGTGGAATGAATGGCAGGGGAAACCGGAGAACCCGGAAAAAACCCACCCAGATGCCGCTTTGTCCACCACAAATCCCACATGCGGATCCCTGGGATTGAACCCGGGACGCCTCGCTCATTAAACAATGTAATTATATAAAATAATCTTTACAGTTTCCAGTAATACAGTCTGTATTTGCAAGATTTGAAATAAACGTATTATATAGTATCTATAAGGTTATAGTTTTTGATACTACTGAGTGTTGGTAATACTACAGCATTACTTACTAAAAATAAACAAACAATACATTGTTATACGCAGTTTAATAACCTTAAAAATGAAGCCCATGAGCATACTAGAACAAAACCTGATATAATTATTACTACTTATGTAATGTGTAGAAACAGAAGCAAACAAATAAGGAAAAGGTAACAGAAAAAGCTGAGGTACAAACTTTCTTTAGGTAATATTAATTATTGTGGAAGGATTCTGCAGAACAAAAATTAGTAATTCTTTTTGTGGAATGTACTACAACAGGTAGGTCTTTTATGTTAATTATAAATAAAATTAAGTGCCAGTATTTAAATGTCATTCTTGTAATTAAATTACATTTATGATCATAAATGATCACCATTACGATAACAATTCCACGATACTAGACAAAAGACTAACAACTTTAAAATTATATAGAACATTTGAGTCGGAGTTGAAACACTTAACATCACTTGCATATTTTACAACTTGACCGGTTTCGAGAGCTAATTGCTCCCATCATCGGAAGTGGTTGACTGGTTCCTCATGGTGTTGTCTGTGAGTGATGGAATCTGGTGTAGTGGTGAAACTCCATATTAGGTTTGGTAGCGGCAATTCAAAATTCATCAAATGGTGTTTATGTTTTGTCATTAATAACTTTTCCCAAGTATCCAATTCTGCTGTGTGTTTTAAGAGTGTTATATTTGTTGTCTAAAAGTGTAGTGCAACCGCAGATTTGTCCATGTGTTTGTATTTGATTTTATATTAATCTGGTCTCTAAATTTCTTTTTGTTTTACCTATGTATATTTGGTCACATTTTGGGCAATTAATTTGATAGATTCCTGCTTTTTAGTTCTGAGGGATTTGGTCCTTTGATTTGTTGCAAAGTAATTTCTCTAGACTTAATCTGTTTTGTGGAGCTAGGCTAATGTTTTTTGAAGAAGTTGTGGAATTTGTAGTGAGTCCTTGGGTGGAAGGTGAACTTTTTTAAATATTTTTGCTTTCTTGTTGGATGAGATTTGAGGTATTCTAAATATGTTTCTTGAAATGTGCTATTTTTTTTATCGATTTGTTTGGTGAAGCCATTGTTCATAGCTGTGTTAACGGTGTGTTTGTATTCTGTGTGTGTTAGTGGTGTGTAAACAAATCTATGGGTCAAACTGTTTAGGACTGCATGTTTGTGCGGTACCGGGTTGAAAAAAAAAAGAAAAAAAAAGGCGCGCACGCACATGCACACACACACACACACACGCACACAATCTTTCTTAAAATTCTTTTATGGGTTCAAGGGATATCAAAATATGTATTTCCAGTAAAACTTCCATATCGAATTTTTGGATGCAATACAGTACTTCCTCCACCTATAGATAAAGTAATAATGAAATGTATAAATTGTCCAGCCCAAAAAAATCAAAAGTAATGGAGACTAGCTAAATAAGGCTACACATTTGCTACTGAGTGAATAAACAGGTACCTAACTGTAATGGTTGCTTCATTCACGTATACAGTCCAAAGCACCATCATTGCTTTGAACAGTCACGGTTAACCATGGGATCCAAGTCAACCGCTTCAAACAAAGAAACAAGGGAGCAAAGAACTTGAGACTGATAGGCATGCAATCTACACATTCATTTCAACAGTCGAACATAACTAACTATCGCTGAGTCATGGTTGGTTGTTTTCACTGAAATGCAGACCTCTAGTTTGCAACACACAAGGAGTTTTCTAATCCAATTTTGGAATGCTGCTGTATGCCATTATGATGCATTCCACAACAGATAGTAACACATTTAGTGCAGAATGGCTCTCATATTTTGTAGCATGCTGCAAATACTGTAAAAACTCTTTGACTTAAGAAGTATGAAATATTCTGAGATTCAAACCTTTATTGTATGAATAATAATGAATAAAGCTATTGATTTTGTTTTGTCATTCACCCTGCATTTTAATAAAAAGACATTTCTAGCTTTTCAAAGGCGAGAATCACATTATGCCACTGCTGTGATACATCACAGTATTGCTCCATGGATCTCCCTCCTGAGTGACACAGGACTCACTCATACCTAATCTTTCAGCTGAGCAAACAGGCCAGTGAACAGAAAAATTACAATTAGGGACACCCATGCAAAAGCAAGTTATACTGACTTTTTAAAGAAATTCAGTTGTTGCCATTTCAAGGTCTCCTATGAGCAAAGGTTTACACAGTTTACAATCTGTGTTTCACTTAAAAAAGGAACTTGCACCCAACAATTTGTTTGCTTCATTATTCTAGCCCCCTCTAATCCCACAATAATGGAAAGTATAACTTTATTTATTTAAAGGTGAGTCGGAATTGTTACACTAACATCACTTAAGTTTACTCACTTAACATGTTTCGGGAAACGTGTTAAGTGAGTAAACTTAAGTGATGTTAGTGTAACAATTCCGACTCACCTTTAAATAAATTCAATACACATCACTGTTTCTAGCTTCTTTTCATTACAATATCAACGTAGTATAACTTTAGTTTATAGGAACATCAGAGTGGTGTAAGTTCACAACTACTACACCCTAGTCAAAATTTCAGCTACTACTCTCTATGTTCACTTTTCAATAATTTTGTAAATATATATACAATGCAATGACAATTCTTTAATTATTTACAGCAGTAGTCAAAAATGTATATTTGCTCTCATAATGATTTAGTGTTAAGCCAATACAGATCTGAAAATATAAAGTTAAATTTTTATTTCCAACTATGCTTTGATGCAGGAAAAATGCTGAAGTCCAATGTTTGCTCTAAAATCTTGTTACAAAATAAGGAATTGGATGAAAAAGGACCATCAAAATATACAGAATGGATATTTTTTTCAATTCTGAGTAAAATATCATGGGACTATAATTTAATTTGAAAATGTGCTTTTGAATTAATGGTGACTGCAACGCATATTCAACTGTTCTATTATAAAGAAAAGCACATACCTGCTCTATATACTTTTTCCAAGGTGGTTCATCCTCTTTAACTGTCAGTTCATTAAAACCTGCTAGCTGTCTACGAAGTTCTGCTTCTCTCCAACGCAGCCCAGTCCTCAAATCTGTGCGGAGACGGGCTGCCACCTCTTCAGCACCAAGTGTGCTAGCCTCGCATGTTGTGAGCCACATTTCTTCTTGCCCCACCTTCATAATCATGGAAAAATCAACTTCAATATTATTGCTTTAGGCACCATAAAACACAATCAGTCAAATTGATGAAAGATTCACTGTAAATGCTGCAGAAAAATAAGATTAGAAATAATGGAACAATATTTTAAAGCTTTGGTGTTCTATACATACTTTCAAAAACTCCTTTAGGAAATTATATAAGGCACAGTTTATTCCACTTAATTATACCATAAAAAATGTTTTAAAATGGGTTATGTTCATATGACTTTCTCTATCCACTATTCTTACAAAGCTCGATTATTTTATCTACTTCTTGTTAACTGACATAAATATTTGCAGGATTGCTTTCTTTTTTTCCATTCTATTGAAGGCACAAGGGACATACAGGAGGCTTAAACTATAGTCAAATCTTTAACAAGCGAGTCACTATGTGATGGTTTTGCATGTACATGAGGAAAAAAAACAAAAACTATAGGACTTGAGATTTAAAAAAAAAATATTGTGTTTAAAATTGATACCAATAACAAATACCTCAAACAGTAAATGCACAAAAAATTGTTTACATAAATTGTGTTTTAAGGAAATCTATATTTTGTCTATATTTCACAGCAAAATCTACATTTTGTGTGTGTCTCATGGTTTACAAGTTGTACAAAATTCACAGATAATTCAAGATATACATTTTGTCATGAAAATATCAAACATATAGTATTTTATCAAAATAATTAGTGCCCTTTCTGAGAAAAGCTTTTATATATATTCAGAGAACCTTTATTTCCAGTGAAATATAATTAGGTGGAACATAATATTTCTTCTGTTTACTATTGGTAAGCTTTAGGGAGAGTAAAAGCTGAATGGATGAAAGATTGAACAAGTTTTTTAAAAAGCCAATGTCACAGACAATATTGAAACCACAATCTCTAACCCTTAGATAATACCATGACAAGACACCCACTTTCTGATCTGACTTATGATTTGCCGTTACCTTCCTAGGTAACCTTAATTACATACTCATAGATATCAGAGTTTGCAATTAACGAACATCTTTTCACAAGTCAGTAAATACTCAAATTTTGAGCATTCAAATTTTTGTAGTTACATATCAACCTTATCACCATGCATGACCTGTTGAAATGGTTTAGTCAAAATTTGATATATAACATCCTGATATCACAGATTGTTGAAAACAATGAGTTTCTGCAAAACTAGATATTTGTTCTCTCAGAGCAAAAGTCGATAAATATAAAATGTGTTTTACTTCTGAGAGAGAATATCATCATAAGGAAGTCTATTATGCAAAGTACTTCCCACAAAAAGCAAAAATACAAATTAATGGCTCACACAAGAATAACTCCTGATTAATGTTCAGTTTGTGCCAGCTTTTATAGGAACAAGATTGTAATAATAGAGTGGTCTGTTATATGAAAGTTCATACAAGCGATTCAGAAAATTATATACATGTAACTGAGTATCTACCCAGGTGATAGGAAGTCCAGATCAAAAATAAAAGAACCTAAGAAACCAACAAGAACAAGGAAATGCCAACTATTACATGTTCACATGGGCTACCAGACATATCAGTAATGAGTGAATTCATAAACCTTAGGAAGAAAATAATGCAGAGTAGGTGATCTCACTTATATCACAGCTTCTATATCAGCATGTAAAGTTTAAACAACAGTAACCAGGTTAAGTTATTACTTTAGGTATTAATTTTTGATAGTTAACAACAACAAAATTGTTGTACTTTGCATCATAAAGTTATTTCGGATCATAAGAAGTATGAATTTAAATTGCAATAAAATGAGAGCTTCGTAAATAAAGCAAAATTTCAACAAATTTGCAAAATGGCAGCATTTTTGGGGGTTCAATATAAATTTGATAATATTTTCATGTCATCCTCTGTAGTCTATGCTAGCCTCTGGTTCCTGAGGTGGCGGGTTCAAACACGTAGGGCAATGGATTTCTTTTTGGGCATGGCTTCCTTCGGAAGGTAAGTAAAACCAGTGACCCTGTGTCATAGATTTGTAGCACGTAAAAGAACCTCAAGCCGATAAAGAGGTCTGTGAGCAAAATTTCCAGTCTTTCATCCCCAATATAGAATGGAACACCAAGAGCCACAGTAGTTAAAGAGAGTCCATAATTTAAATAAAAGAAAAAATGAACAATATTTGGTTTATGGCCCGATTCTCAGTGCTGCATCACCGGCATACTGCTGTTGCAATGTTCAATGATGATTCTGATTGGCTCACCAAAAGCAGGAATTAGTGAATCATGACGTCACAAGTGTCTGGCTAGGGACCAGTTTTGTTGGAAACTTGGAAGCGTATGTTCTTTTTCTTCCATTATAGATGCTCATGAAGTCTATGTTTACTTTATTTAGCGTCCGTTTCCTGTAAAATTATTTTATAATGAAACCACTGCTTTCATTAAGTACCCTTTAGTTGTAGCATCATCTGACTAAATTAAATTTTCATTTTACACCTTTTTAAATGTTTGTTAATTTTTTTAAACACTGGTTTGGGATTGTACTTTAAAATATTAGTTTTTTTTATAGGTCCATGTAAACCATCTTTGTATTTATTAAATCATTGTCCTTTTTATTAAAGTGACATCCAATTAATACACGTTCTATGTTACCCATTTCATCACATTCAAATAAGGAGTTTCTTTTTTTTATCTAATAATAATATTAATAATAATAATAATAATAATAATAATAATAATAACAATAATAATATTATTAATAACAATAATAATGGAGTCATGACAGTATCCAATCTTATCTTTATGGTGTTTGTTAACTCTTGTTTAGGACCATATACTTTCTTGAACCATACTTTGCTGTTTTTTTCCCAGCTCCAGGAATCTTGGGGATGTTCAGTGTTCCATTACTTAAGAACTTCTTTTTTAAGGAGACAAATAATATCTTGGATAGGTGATTGTATTTTTAGATTATCCCCATCAGTTCTTGCTTATTTTGCTAAAATATCTCCTTTACAGTTATCCTTCATGTTTTTATGCCCAGGGATTCAAATTAACTTAATGTGTATCCTTTTTTTATGGCTAGAGACAGTTTTTGCCTAATATCTATTTCAATACTGTTAAAATTTGCATTTATTCAGTTTACTCAAAACACTACATGAATCTGAAGACACAATAGATTTTTGAATCTTCATATCAACAATATATGATATAGCTATAAGCTCAGCTGAATAAATACAACATTTTTCCATTTAGTTTAATTTTTAACACATCTTCATTATTGTTATTACATACTGCTGCTCCTATTCCCTCTTCTGTGTCCTTAGAACCATCTGTATAAATGTGTGTCCAGTCTTTTGCAGGAAAATCCTCCATGAATTCATAAAAATGACGATTGATTTGCAATTCTTCCTTTTGGAAAATGTTTGTTTACATCAGGTTGTAATAATAAAATGTCCCAAGTAATACAGTAAATTGGTAGTCTAAGGAATCCATTTGTAATGATTATACTCCTGTATTTCTCCAATAAATACAATGGAATGATATTTGCTTTGTAGTATTTTAGATCTTCAGCAGATTTCTTAGGTGTCAAGTTGTTCATGGTTATAAAATTGGCACATTTTCCCAACGAATTTACAAGTTAGTAATAGCAGTCCGAGTTTTAGTGGCGATACATTAAATTCCTTTAATGTTAGTACTTTAGAAGGATTTCCTGAAATTCCCAGACTTGTCTTCGCTATGTTATATTGAGAGTTGCCCCACTTAAGCTCGAGCAAATTTGAATCACTCTCCCACTCTATCATTGGTAAAACTGCTTATGCTTATTATTGCATCAGCTCACTGCAAGTGTAAGCTGTCTGCTGGACCAGTCTGAGCCAAAGTTTACTCGTAATGGCTTCAACAATCGCTGACTTGTGGCAGGAGTACATTGTTGGGCTTTCCGATGCCAGTTGCAGCCTTTCAATGATAGTGGAAAGGTCCAAACAAAAAGGTCTTACCATACGTAAGTCATGTGTGGGGGCGTATAACACAACTGCATAAAAATGGATTCCCACCTGAGGCTCAGTGTGCAAGAAAAAGGTCACAACCAACACGACCTAAAGCAGTAGTAGCAACAGTGACTCAAGAAAAACCAACCAACCCAAAGAAGCATTTCCAGCCGCATTGGAATATTCAAAGGGTCCGTCTATCGGATAATGCACAACAATTTGGGTTTAGAACGGCGACATAAAGCACGTGGACACGCCTTGAAAGAGCAGCACATTAGAGAACGCTTCACCAACGCAAGAAAACTCTATGAACACCACCTGGCAGATGAAAAGTTGCAATGGGTGGTTTCTTTAGATAAAGCACGAGCTTATCTAGGTGACACAAAAAAACCAAGCCATTTATTACCATCAAGTGGACCAAAAGGGGGATCCAACTTTATTTGGGAGAACAAGGAAAAGTTTTCCAAGGGATTCATGGTGGTTGCAGGTTATTGCTCTCGGGGGAGCTCGCATTCACAGAGTTGCCAACAATGAAAAAATAATGCAGCCTACCATCAAAGGAAAGCTATGGAAATGGGTGTCAATGTGATAGCATCTAAAAGGATCCCTGTGAAGTCACCAGATGCCTCGCCGCGGATTTGGTCTGTTGAAACAGCGCCTTGCTTCTCGGCATCCTGCCACAATTGAAGGATTCTGGAAAGTCTGTCAGGAACAGTGGGCTAACATCCCCCTTTCTGTTCTTAGACACAGCCCTCTTCAAGGGAAATTGCGCTGCAGAGCCATAGTTAAAGACTGTGGAAATCACATTGAACACAATAGGTGATGGCGAAAGGGAATCTCACCATGAAAAAACATAAGCAAAATTGTCCGAGCTTAAGTGGGGCAACCCTCCGTAAATTGTAGACTCTAGCTTCGACTGTATTTTAATTTGAATTTTGTCAATTAGACTCAGCTATTAGAATCTATAATTGAGCTTGCTAAATTGTTAAATAATATTTTTAAAGTATATAAGTTTGCTCCTCATTTTTTCCCTGACAAATATTTAAAGATGTAGGAAATTTTACTGATTCTTTTTATAGTATAATTTAAATGAAACTTCCATACCAAGTTTTAGTCTAAGTGCATTCCTAAGAAAGTTAATTCATTTTTAGCTTAACTTCTTGATCATTAATTTTAAGAATTTTGTTATTTACATTCCTTATTCTCTTAAATATGATCCAATTGCTTTTTAAAGGATTAACCTTAATTCCATTATCTTCTAGGTAAGTAGTAACTTTTTAAATTCCTCCTTCAAATGTTTTGATCTCTTCATACATAGTACTTATGTTACATCTAGTTTATAGTAACAGATCAGCTGGAAATGCTAGGCCTTTCATGTCTACTGTCCATTCCAAACCAGAGTTCCCTCTGATGTAAACAAAAGCACGTGCTCACGAACCTAACAACATACTCTTATGCCAAAGTAAATAGTTCCTTAATACATGTATTGTATTATGAAATATTAGCGCAGGAAAGGTATAGAATTGCACATTTTATTGGGATCATAAGAACTCACTGTTAAGGGTAATGGATATATACTAACTGCTACTGCTAAGAGATTACAAAATATGATTTTCGTCTGCTGTAGCGCCAACGCCGAGAGTATCTTGCTTGTTAATACCAAATGTATGCATGACTGCCATTCTCTTGCATATACAAGAAATGCAGCAATGAATTCCCAGAGGTGCTATATGAGTACCAAATAAACACTTTGCGTAACACAGGAAATATGATAAGCGAACAGGCATTCATAATACGCAGTCAACGTGTGCTCAGCTCAGGTCAAATCTTGTGATTTAGTCAGTTGGTATTTAAGTTCACATGGCAGAGGAAAGTGCATGTGGTGCAGGGCCATATTTAGAGGGGGAGGGGGTTTCTAGGGTTCAAACCCCCACCCCAAAACTTCTGACAGTTTTATTTATTTAAGTTCATAGCAAACCAATATGGGAAAATGCTGTTAGATAACAGTAAGTCCATTGCTAGTAGCATGTTTACAAGAAAAAGGGAAACTTAATATTGTTGCCTTACATAGGTAAGGTGACCATACATCCCGTTTTTTGAAGCAGTCTCCATGTTTTGTGCTGTAAGGTGGAATATCCTCATTCTGGTGAGTTTTTCTTGTCTATATAATGTCTCCAAGCAATTTTCTTATCCATGTAACGTCTATATACTACGGAGTAGGTACATGGTTACTGTGTGGGGTACTTTAAGTTTAGATCTACTTGTGGAAAACCCTTCCCGAAATTTGTTTCTGGGTACGGGCATGGTGTGGTGGGAATAAACTGTTCAAGCACAAAAGCAGGAAACAGTTAAAAAGTGGCGAAAAACAAACAGCTCTTCATATATTTAACTCACTATTAGAAAAATACCAGACACTTGCATTAGTGCATATTATGAAACTAATATCAGATTTTACAGGCGTTTCAGTGAGAAGTGTAAGCAAAGCGAGCACGGAATATAAACAGACATAACAGAACATAGAAGAGGATAAAATGTGGAAACTTGTTTTAAGTGCGACAGTGCTGTGGAATTGTGGATAAGCTTGTCATTATTTTGGAGAGTAGTTCTGATTCCAATTTGGCAGTTGAGTCATCTTCGGAGGATTCGGATTTGGGTGTTGCACCTTTGCCCGAGGATAGTGATTAACGTAAGTAACATGCTCATTTCCGCATACTTATAAAATCGATTGTTACCTCAGGTTGCATTTTGAGCTATGATTCTCATGCAGGGCGCATTTTTATAGATTTAAACAGTGTTCAACAAGTACGTGAGAGAGGAACAAGCAGCCATTAGGGGTGGGGATTGTGAACTACTTTCGCGCAGATAATACAAAGAGTTCGTTTTCAGTGAAAAGCACTCTGGTTTAGAATGGACAGTAGATTAAAATGTTCAGATATTTTCCACATGTGTGAGACATATAAAATCGGGCTCAATGAAGACCCTTGGGGAAGCCCTAGATCAGTTTGACAATTTCTGAGTGATATCTAGGATGTAATGATGTTTCTCTATTTATCAGTAGGTTGGCAATACATCTAGATAAATTGTGAAGTATGTTAATTTCATTCAAAGTATTTATACTCGGTGCCAATCAAGAAGGTGATTGACATTTCGCGGGGAGAGAGAGGTGATGTTGCCACTCATCACGACCACGTGGAAGCGTGTTAAAACTGTGTCGAAGGCGACTGGGTTGCACCTGCATTGTAGAGCGGGTATTATTTATATTCGTATACGAAGACAATTGTAAAATAATGAATCTACGTGCAGAGGATAGAACATGCAAGAATATATCCGTTGTGATCTGCGTTAACAGAAGAGACATACCTGTGAAATACTGATGCTTATTCTAATGGAAAAATCAGGATCCTCTGGATAACGGACACACCATAAAGATAAGATTGGGTACTGTCATGACTCCATTATTATTATTATTAGATAAAAAAAAGAAACTCCTTATTCGAATGTGATGAAATGGGCAACATAGAACATGTATTAATTGGATGTCACTTTAATAAAAAGGACAATGATGATTTAATAAATACAAAGATGGGGCTGTATGTGGTAGGAATTTGGCAAATGCTATAAACAGCTTTTGTCTACAAGCTATGGCTTCTCAGGAGTAAAATACAATTAATGTGGTGTAATGGCATGCGTTTTGGTAGATATATGCTCCATTGTACACAAAAAATGCTGTCTTAAAAGTTAAATAAATGCATTTTAACATTGATGACCAATGAAATACTCGTATGTAACCTCAACATTCATGCAGTCTACAGTTTTGGATGCTACAACTTAATAATATTTCTAAACTACAGCTACAATTTTGAATTACAAATGACATAGCTTTATAAACTACAAGCACTGTAATATTGTACTTGCGTGAAACAGACTGCTGATTTGCAGTTGATACGGGTTGATTTCAACAACATTACCTGTTTCTATTCACATCATTTATCACACTGTACACAATATTATATACACAATATTATATACACTGGATGGCTCACGCACGAAATGCTATTGTTTACAGTAATTATCTACTAAATTTAGAAGCTTTAGGGTGGTACACTGCAACTGAAATATATGAAATAACCCTAAACAGCATTGCAAAACGTTATTCATGCAGTGTACAGTTTTGCATGCAGCAACATTACAGCATAAATACGATGGTTGATTTTAAAAGAATTGTCCTAAATGCACCATTCTGCAGTTTAAAAGATCCATTACAAGGGAATTTATCCTTTCTTATAACAAAGTCAAAAAAAAAAAATGATATATGCATTACAGGTGAATCCTTCGAAGGCGTAAAGAGTTCATGATTTTAGATTATGATCCGTTTTCCTTTAAATCTTTATATTTTGGAAATGTGAATGGCAATACTCCCATATAAGAGAATCACTGGGCCTATACACACTCATATAGGTAACAGTAATTCTGTGCGACGACTATTTACTATGGTGACCAGAGGGTCCTGGAAAAATACCACTGATTTCCGAATCGCTTGCATCGTTGTTGTTGTTTCTGCTGCTGCTGCTGCTGCACATTTGATAGACAATGTCGCCACCGTCATCATCATCATCTGAAGAGCTGCTAGAATTCCACACGGAAATAACAAGCTCTTCTACAGTGTCTTCCAAAACTCCTTCATTTTCCCAAGCTGCACTTATTAAGCCCTTTGTATGAGTCACCGCTTTTTTCCAGTTTTCAGCTTTTACTGCTGTTAGTGCCTCTTCTTAAAACTTTATTACTAAGGACACAGCGAAACCTTTATTGTTTTGCCCAACATAACCCTTTATTTTGGCCCAAATTAATTCAATCGGGTTAAAATGACAATGATAAGGGGGAAGCCTAACTATTTTGTGACCATGTTCTGCAGCAATGCCATCGACTACATAACTTGGAAACCACGGTTTGTTTGCTTTCACAAGTTCCAGTAGCTCACTTTTCTTCAGTCCCTCCTTCATCGGTACATTGCGGCGAACAAGCCACTGAATTATTTTCTCCTCAATTTCTCCTCTTCGAAATATTCTCTCACAGAACATTTTATTTCCTGCGCCTGTCCTTTAATTGGGGTACCTTTACAAATACAGTTTTATTCGGTTCCGAGTGCGCTCAGTTTTTCGTTTAGCTGCGCTATCTTTGTCACTATTCTTGGACATTGTTAAATGTCCATTAAACGTGTTAATACAATTATAAATGCTCACACAACACATGCACGCACAAATACATGGACTCAAACACACATAACACACAAATACCATACAAATACGATGATGCAAAAGAACTTTTCAGTATGCAGGCAATCTCTAAACTGATACAAAAACATAAACAAGCTGGGGCTAAAAGGAGGACATTGTTTATAACTGCAGCGACAGCAGAAGATAAGACTGCAGTTCATGTTAACTGCAACGGTCGCTCGCCCAGCACATCATGCCAATCACGTGTTACGATATCGGCAACAAGGCATTTGCGTCTATCGTTGCTATAGAAACATCTTAGTTCTAATTGGTCCTTCTAATGGTTGCTATGACAACCGCTGTGACATATTCATCCCCTCCCATACATTTAAAGCTTTCCGCCACGTGGTTAGTAACTGTCAATCACCTTCTTGATTGGCGCCGAGTATAATATAAATTAATTTATACTGTATGGGGCGGCGCCGTGGTCGAGTGGTTAGACCGCTCGCCTCCCACCGAGGCGACCCGGGTTCAATTGCATGTGGGATTTGTGGTGGACGAAGCGGCGTCTGGGCGGGTTTTCTCCGGGTTCTCCGGTTTCCCCCGCCATTCATTCCACCAACTGCTCCATCATCACCTTTCCTTTCATCCATTTCACCAACATTTCGTTTCATCTACTTCCTTCATCCCATACCAGGCATTGGGCTGATCACCCATCCTGGATGCTCTGTCTGATCCATGAGTGTCTGCTCCTCGACGGGCCTCTGACCCCAGGCACCCGCCTGTAAGTCCTGGGGGGTGTAAGTCCTACATAAGAGGAGGGTAAACAGATAATGAATGAATGAATGAATTTATACTGTATCATAAGCTGAACTGCTATCTAAACTTGCTGTTAGCAGACATTTGTTTTCCATAAAGCAATTATGTATTTCTGCAATTACTATTGCTAAACTATTGAAGGTACTAAATTGAGGACCATTCTGCAAAAGTCCATACATGCAGGAATGAAAATTTTACAGGAATTGCATGATTATTTTAAACATACAAAAGTTTTTGGCATGAAGCATTCTTTGTTCAGAGGCAATGAAAGTGGATTTACAAAAGTATGTGCGCTTTTTAAACAGTGGTCTATTTTACTCCCAAAGAATTGAGATTTTTCAAAATTCGATAGATGAAGTCTTTATTTATATGAGTCTCATTAGAACACTAATAAAACTGAAAAAAAATAATAATTTTAGCACAACAAAACTGATTATCCAAAAGTCTAATGGGACAACTCTGCCAGAACAGTTGTGCAGAAGTCCTTTGCCTCATCTATTATTTCAAAATACTGCAGGACTTTCTTATTGTCATTCTTTTTTTTCTTTAGACACCATGTTAACTTCTGGAAGAGCAAAGGAATTTGACATAGTGTCGCATGTTTTAACTCTTGGTTTTAGCAAAAAAAAACACTCACTGGACACACTGTATGTGTTTTCTGCACTTCAATAGATTCATTACAATGTGTGGTTGATTTTTTTTCTTTTTTTGGTAAGTGATTCACTTGCTACGGAGCCATCTTAAAAGGCAACATAGATCGTAACATCTTTTGAGCACTGGCCTTTAAATTCAATATTTTCCAGTCTGGTTGAGGATCTTCACTTTGCCATGATTCTTCAATATCTTTTAGTAACCACTGGGTGTCAAGATGTCTTCTCGTTCTTACCATGGTACTGATCTGCAAGTCTTGCAGCTTTGCACCAGCACAGTTTTAGATATGAATGTTACGTCAGCGCAGTACAAGTTAAGTGGAAAACATTAGCTCATGCTTACATTGAAAGCTTTAAATATGACCATTTAAGCAGCCAACGTATGCCCAAGGATGCAAGGATTCATATTTCGCTCCTTGCCCAATGAGAATCACAGTAGTTGGAATATTATGACACTGGAGATTGCTTTTACTTAAAACCTTATACTAGAGTGAAAAACATTTTATTTGGCCCTGTGTATATTTCAAATAAGGAGTCCAGTATGTATTGAATTTTGCTCTAACTATGTGACTGCATCTATGGAGTTTTGAAAAAAAAAAAAAAAAACTGCGTTGTTTGGTTGTCTCTAATTACGGCATGAATCGAGTTTCACTAAATCTGATTTCATAGATCAATTTAGATGCTAAAAGATATATAGATGCAATATAACTCATTTTCGGAAATTTTTGCATCTATTGACTTTTGCAAAAATGACCCTCAATTTCTTTCTAAAACCATAATGAATTTCTGGCCATATCCCATATCTTTCTAAATAAAATACAATTCTATTAGCAATAAATTTTTCAAATATTTTCCTTAGGACACTGGAGAGTGCGATTGGTCTTTAACTTGCATAATCTTTAGGATCTTTATTTGGCATAAGTATTGGAACTATGAAACATTTTTCCCACTTCAACGTATATCTCCTGTTCTTAAAAATATAATTAAATCCATACTTAAACAATTGTAATCCATTATCTTCAAAATTTTGAATAAGTTACTTCATCAGTTCCAGGAGAATTGTTTTTATGATTATTAATTGTGTGTTTAATTTCACTGATATGAATTTCCTTGGTTAAATCATTAGTCCCAATTTGGTCCAATCATCATTAACTGTTTCATTATCTGGGAAATGGTTTATATATACATAATCAGGAGTAAAATGCTTTAAAAATTTGTATGGAGTTCACTATTGTCATTTATGGGTACATAATCAGAATCATTTGGTTTAGTAAAAGATCCGACTTGTTTCAAAATTTGAGCCATAGTTTTTTGAATTTAAAACTTTAAACCAACTACTCCTTCTGTCTGTATTTAGTACTATCTTAGTTTTAGCTGGCTGATTTTTCATAACTAAAGAACTCTTTAAGCTACTACCCTTGGTGAACTGCTTTATGACTTTTCTACTGCTGCCAACAGCAATAGTATAATCCTGATTCCACCATCTTGGTTTTCCTAGTATCATTTGACTGTTTCAAATATATGCAGGATTATAGGTATCCAGAAAATTGTATAGTTGGTGGTAAAAATGGTGAAATGGAGAAACATTTATCAAATACTTCTTTATATAAGTCCAAATCTATATTTTTACTTGACTCTAACTTCTGGATCTCCAAAATGATAACTACTAAGAGTATCACAATAAACTTTTCATTGTACCTTGGAGACAAAGCTCAGATCTGTGACTTGTGACAAGGATTCCATACATGTAGGTGAGCCATCCTTTAGAACATAAATAATTCCTTGGAGACAAAGCTCAGATCTGTGACTTGTGACAAGGATCCCATACATATAGGTGAGCCATCCTTTAGAACATAAATAATTCCTTGGAGACAAAGCTCAGATCTGTGACTTGTAACAAGGATCCCATACGTGTAGGTGAGCCATCCTTTAGAACATAAATAATTCCTTGGAGACAAACCTCAGATCTGTGACTTGTAACAAGGATCCCATACATATAGGTGAGCCATCCTTTAGAACATAAATAATTCCTTGGAGACAAAGCTCAGATCTGTGACTTGTGACAAGGATCCCATACATATAGGTGAGCCATCCTTTAGAACATAAATAATTCCTTGGAGACAAAGCTCAGATCTGGTGCAGTGTTGACTTGTGACAAGGATCCCATACGTGTAGGTGAGCCATCCTTTAGAACATAAATAATTCCTTGGAGACAAAGCTCAGATCTGGTGCAGTGTTGACTTGTGACAAGGATCCCATACATGTAGGTGAGCCATCCTTTAGAACATAAATAATTCCTTGGAGACAAAGCTCAGAACTGTGACTTGTAACAAGGATCCCATACATATAGGTGAGCCATCCTTTAGAACATAAATAATTCCTTGGAGACAAAGCTCAGATCTGGTGCAGTGTTGACTTGTGACAAGGATCCCATACATGTAGGTGAGCCATCCTTTAGAACATAAATAATTCCTTGGAGACAAAGCTCAGATCTGTGACTTGTAACAAGGATCCCATACATATAGGTGAGCCATCCTTTAGAACATAAATAATTCCTTGGAGACAAAGCTCAGATCTGTGATTTGTGACAAGGATCCCATACATATAGGTGAGCCATCCTTTAGAACATAAATAATTCCTTGGAGACAAAGCTCAGATCTGTGACTTGTGACAAGGATCCCATACGTGTAGGTGAGCCATCCTTTAGAACATAAATAATTGCTTGGAGACAAAGCTCAGATCTGGTGCAGTGTTGACTTGTGACAAGGATCCCATACATGTAGGTGAGCCATCCTTTAGAACATAAATAATTGCTTGGAGACAAAGCTCAGATCTGGTGCAGTGTTGACTTGTGACAAGGATCCCATACATGTAGGTGAGCCATCCTTTAGAACATAAATAATTGCTTGGAGACAAAGCTCAGATCTGGTGCAGTGTGTACTTGTAACAAGGATCCCATACATATAGGTGAGCCATCCTTTAGAACATAAATAATTCCTTGGAGACAAAGCTCAGATCTGTGACTTGTGACAAGGATCCCATACGTGTAGGTGAGCCATCCTTTAGAACATAAATAATTCCTTGGAGACAAAGCTCAGATCTGTGACTTGTGACAAGGATCCCATACGTGTAGGTGAGCCATCCTTTAGAACATAAATAATTCCTTGGAGACAAAGCTCAGATCTGTGACTTGTGACAAGGATCCCATACGTGTAGGTGAGCCATCCTTTAGAACATAAATAATTCCTTGGAGACAAAGCTCAGATCTGTGACTTGTGACAAGGATCCCATACGTGTAGGCGAGCCATCCTTTAGAACATAAATAATTCCTTGGAGACAAAGCTCAGATCTGTGACTTGTGACAAGGATCCCATACGTGTAGGTGAGCCATCCTTTAGAACATAAATAATTCCTTGAAGACAAAGCTCAGATCTGTGACTTGTGACAAGGATCCCATACGTGTAGGTGAGCCATCCTTTAGAACATAAATAATTCCTTGGAGACAAAGCTCAGATCTGGTGCAGTGTTGACTTGTAACAAGGATCCCATACGTGTAGGTGAGCCATCCTTTAGAACATAAATAATTCCTTGGAGACAAAGCTCAGATCTGGTACAGTGTTGACTTGTGACAAGGATCCCATACATGTAGGTGAGCCATCCTTTAGAACATAAATAATTGCTTGGAGACAAAGCTCAGATCTGGTGCAGTGTTGACTTGTGACAAGGATCCCATACATGTAGGTGAGCCATCCTTTAGAACATAAATAATTCCTTGGAGACAAAGCTCAGATCTGTGACTTGTAACAAGGATCCCATACATGTAGGTGAGCCATCCTTTAGAACATAAATAATTCCTTGGAGACAAAGCTCAGATCTGTGACTTGTGACAAGGATCCCATACATGTAGGTGAGCCATCCTTTAGAACATAAATAATTCCTTGGAGACAAAGCTCAGATCTGTGACTTGTAACAAGGATTCCATACATGTAGGTGAGCCATCCTTTAGAACATAAATAATTCCTTGGAGACAAAGCTCAGATCTGGTGCAGTGTTGACTTGTGACAAGGATCCCATACATGTAGGTGAGCCATCCTTTAGAACATAAATAATTCCTTGGAGACAAAGCTCAGATCTGTGACTTGTGACAAGGATTCCATACATGTAGGTGAGCCATCCTTTAGAACATAAATAATTCCTTGGAGACAAAGCTCAGATCTGTGACTTGTAACAAGGATCCCATACATATAGGTGAGCCATCCTTTAGAACATAAATAATTCCTTGGAGACAAAGCTCAGATCTGTGACTTGTAACAAGGATCCCATACATATAGGTGAGCCATCCTTTAGAACATAAATAATTCCTTGGAGACAAAGCTCAGATCTGTGACTTGTAACAAGGATCCCATACATATAGGTGAGCCATCCTTTAGAACATAAATAATTCCTTGGAGAAAAAGCTCAGATCTGTGACTTGTAACAAGGATCCCATACATATAGGTGAGCCATCCTTTAGAACATAAATAATTCCTTGGAGACAAAGCTCAGATCTGTGACTTGTAACAAGGATTCCATACATGTAGGTGAGCCATCCTTTAGAACATAAATAATTCCTTGGAGACAAAGCTCAGATCTGTGACTTGTGACAAGGATTCCATACATGTAGGTGAGCCATCCTTTAGAACATAAATAATTCCTTGGAGACAAAGCTCAGATCTGTGACTTGTGACAAGGATTCCATACATGTAGGTGAGCCATCCTTTAGAACATAAATAATTCCTTGGAGACAAAGCTCAGATCTGTGACTTGTAACAAGGATCCCATACATATAGGTGAGCCATCCTTTAGAACATAAATAATTCCTTGGAGACAAAGCTCAGATCTGTGACTTGTGACAAGGATTCCATACATGTAGGTGAGCCATCCTTTAGAACATAAATAATTCCTTGGAGACAAAGCTCAGATCTGTGACTTGTGACAAGGATCCCATACATATAGGTGAGCCATCCTTTAGAACATAAATAATTCCTTGGAGACAAAGCTCAGATCTGTGACTTGTGACAAGGATCCCATACATATAGGTGAGCCATCCTTTAGAACATAAATAATTCCTTGGAGACAAAGCTCAGATCTGTGACTTGTGACAAGGATCCCATACATATAGGTGAGCCATCCTTTAGAACATAAATAATTCCTTGGAGACAAAGCTCAGATCTGTGACTTGTGACAAGGATCCCATACGTGTAGGTGAGCCATCCTTTAGAACATAAATAATTCCTTGGAGACAAAGCTCAGATCTGTGACTTGTAACAAGGATCCCATACGTGTAGGTGAGCCATCCTTTAGAACATAAATAATTCCTTGGAGACAAAGCTCAGATCTGGTGCAGTGTTGACTTGTGACAAGGATCCCATACATATAGGTGAGCCATCCTTTAGAACATAAATAATTCCTTGGAGACAAAGCTCAGATCTGTGACTTGTGACAAGGATCCCATACGTGTAGGTGAGCCATCCTTTAGAACATAAATAATTCCTTGGAGACAAAGCTCAGATCTGGTGCAGTGTTGACTTGTGACAAGGATCCCATACATGTAGGTGAGCCATCCTTTAGAACATAAATAATTCCTTGGAGACAAAGCTCAGATCTGTGACTTGTGACAAGGATCCCATACATATAGGTGAGCCATCCTTTAGAACATAAATAATTCCTTGGAGACAAAGCTCAGATCTGTGACTTGTGACAAGGATCCCATACGTGTAGGTGAGCCATCCTTTAGAACATAAATAATTCCTTGGAGACAAAGCTCAGATCTGTGACTTGTGACAAGGATCCCATACATATAGGTGAGCCATCCTTTAGAACATAAATAATTCCTTGGAGACAAAGCTCAGATCTGTGACTTGTGGCAAGGATCCCATACATGTAGGTGAGCCATCCTTTAGAACATAAATAATTCCTTGGAGACAAAGCTCAGATCAGTGACTTGTGACAAGGATCCCATACGTGTAGGTGAGCCATCCTTTAGAACATAAATAATTCCTTGGAGACAAAGCTCAGATCTGTGACTTGTGACAAGGATCCCATACGTGTAGGTGAGCCATCCTTTAGAACATAAATAATTCCTTGGAGACAAAGCTCAGATCTGTGACTTGTGACAAGGATCCCATACGTGTAGGTGAGCCATCCTTTAGAACATAAATAATTCCTTGGAGACAAAGCTCATATCTGTGACTTGTGACAAGGATCCCATACGTGTAGGTGAGCCATCCTTTAGAACATAAATAATTCCTTGGAGACAAAGCTCAGATCTGTGACTTGTGACAAGGATCCCATACGTGTAGGTGAGCCATCCTTTAGAACATAAATAATTCCTTGGAGACAAAGCTCAGATCTGTGACTTGTGACAAGGATCCCATACGTGTAGGTGAGCCATCCTTTAGAACATAAATAATTCCTTGGAGACAAAGCTCAGATCTGTGACTTGTGACAAGGATCCCATACGTGTAGGTGAGCCATCCTTTAGAACATAAATAATTCCTTGGAGACAAAGCTCAGATCTGTGACTTGTGACAAGGATCCCATACATGTAGGTGAGCCATCCTTTAGAACATAAATAATTCCTTGGAGACAAAGCTCAGATCTGGTGCAGTGTTGACTTGTAACAAGGATCCCATACGTGTAGGTGAGCCATCCTTTAGAACATAAATAATTCCTTGGAGACAAAGCTCAGATCTGGTGCAGTGTTGACTTGTGACAAGGATCCCATACATATAGGTGAGCCATCCTTTAGAACATAAATAAATCCTTGGAGACAAAGCTCAGATCTGTGACTTGTGACAAGGATCCCATACGTGTAGGTGAGCCATCCTTTTAGAACATAAATAATTCCTTGGAGACAAAGCTCAGATCTGTGACTTGTGACAAGGATCCCATACGTGTAGGTGAGCCATCCTTTTAGAACATAAATAATTCCTTGGAGACAAAGCTCAGATCTGTGACTTGTGACAAGGATCCCATACGTGTAGGTGAGCCATCCTTTAGAACATAAATAATTCCTTGGAGACAAAGCTCAGATCTGTGACTTGTGACAAGGATCCCATACGTGTAGGTGAGCCATCCTTTAGAACATAAATAATTCCTTGGAGACAAAGCTCAGATCTGTGACTTGTAACAAGGATCCCATACATGTAGGTGAGCCATCCTTTAGAACATAAATAATTCCTTGGAGACAAAGCTCAGATCTGGTGCAGTGTTGACTTGTAACAAGGATCCCATACGTGTAGGTGAGCCATCCTTTAGAACATAAATAATTCCTTGGAGACAAAGCTCAGATCTGGTGCAGTGTTGACTTGTGACAAGGATCCCATACATATAGGTGAGCCATCCTTTAGAACAAATAATTCCTTGGAGACAAAGCTCAGATCTGTGACTTGTGACAAGGATCCCATACGTGTAGGTGAGCCATCCTTTTAGAACATAAATAATTCCTTGGAGACAAAGCTCAGATCTGTGACTTGTGACAAGGATCCCATACGTGTAGGTGAGCCATCCTTTTAGAACATAAATAATTCCTTGGAGACAAAGCTCAGATCTGTGACTTGTGACAAGGATCCCATACGTGTAGGTGAGCCATCCTTTTAGAACATAAATAATTCCTTGGAGACAAAGCTCAGATCTGTGACTTGTAACAAGGATCCCATACGTGTAGGTGAGCCATCCTTTTAGAACATAAATAATTCCTTGGAGACAAAGCTCAGATCTGTGACTTGTGACAAGGATCCCATACGTGTAGGTGAGCCATCCTTTTAGAACATAAATAATTCCTTGGAGACAAAGCTCAGATCTGTGACTTGCGACAAGGATCCCATACGTGTAGGTGAGCCATCCTTTTAGAACATAAATAATTCCTTGGAGACAAAGCTCAGATCTGTGACTTGTGACAAGGATCCCATACGTGTAGGTGAGCCATCCTTTTAGAACATAAATAATTCCTTGGAGACAAAGCTCAGATCTGTGACTTGTAACAAGGATCCCATACGTGTAGGTGAGCCATCCTTTAGAACATAAATAATTAAATTGACAAAAGGTATATGAGAATGTTTATATTTCCATCTTTTTATGTGGATTTGTAATTGAAATCACCACATAGTATTTTTCATTACTATTAATTTTAAGGATATTTTCCCAAAAAGTATTACACTCAAATGAATTAGGACATCTGTATGTGTTAATATTTTAAAATCACTAAATTGCATCCAATTCCTTGAATTGTATTATCTGGATTTTCAGTTGTCATCTGATAAAATTAGATTATCTCCGTAACCCACTAACACCCCACATTACCCCATTACGTTTTTAAATTTGTGACCTTTTTCTAAACCATGTTTCAGTAATTAGGAACACATCCACTTCTTGGTTAGCTATAAAACTCCTAGTGTTCCATGACATCACTTTGGTGTGATTGAGACTATCTTGGACTGTCTGAAGATTCATCTAAGATTTTTAACAATATCCTCCTCAGGTTTTTTCTGATTCAAAACTACTATTTTGAAGTATGACATCCGATTGATATACTATTTTGGTTGCTTGTTTCCTCTTGACTTTCCTGCCGTCCGTATTTTTTACTCCTTACTCTCATTAGTTGTAAGTTATTTCTTGCTCACCTGTGGACATCTTCCAATTAAGGTATCAATTCATTATTTAATTCTACTATTTCCTTATTTTTGTGTACCGTTTTATTATCTACAGAATTTGACATTTTTCTTTTTGATGTAGAGAAGCTATTTGATTTATTATGATTCAAATCTTCTCCTCATGTCCGATTTTTTTCCCGGTTCATTACCTAGCTGTTTCAATTCTGCAGATGCTACTTTCACATAACGAGTGCCAAATTTGCCTTTCATTTTTAGGATTTTCTTGTATAACCTTGTCTCTGTATGATGAATTATTTTTCAACATTTTTGCTTCAAATCTTGATACACTCGAGTTTTCTCAAGAACCTTTACTTCTAGTAAATACATTCTTCAAAGTCTGCATTATGATCCTCATTGCAATTCACACCAATTTTTCTGTTTGATCTACATTGAAATTCCATATGTTCATCACTGCAATACCTACAAACTTGTTGGTTCCATGTCCAAATTGATAAATTTTCGGCATTGGAAAGGTTTCTCAAAGAATTAAATCGCTGGGCAGGAGATTCCGTATATAAACTCTCTTCCAGGAAGTATTTGGGATCTAGAGCTTAACAATACCGTCTGTGTTGATATGAATTTAACCCTACCTTCTTCATCTACAATTTTCTTGGTAAACCTTATCCACTTTCAAAATTTCATTATTTCCATCATTGATTTTAATTTCATTTTCTGTTAAGTCAATGTCTACTCCTTTTAATGGTCGCTTTTGTTACAAAATTATAGAATGGAATATAACTCTCTACGTTATATTTCTCAACAAATTCTGAGTCTAAAAAATCATTAGCTTCTCTAAATTCATTAGAATGTATTTCAATTTTGTTTTTTCCAAAAGGAATTATTTTCATTACTTTAAACCCATTTTGGAATATAATTTTTCCAAATTTCAATTACTGCGGTATTGTAGACAACAGACTATAGTGGTTTCGAATAGAGCATGCCAAAGGTAAAAGTAGCATTAAAAGAGCGTACTACAGAGTTTAAACCTCAAGGTTACGTTGTGTCTTCTGACGTGCTGTATTGTAGAAACTTAATTTTCGGCGTAAAGATGCACTGTGCAAGAACAAGACATGCACCACGTAAAAGCTAGTCAAGCTTGCAGCAATACACCACGTCTGGCCACAGTGCAAGAAACGCTAATTCTGCACGTCAAGTGAAAGGTATAAAAGACCAAATTATTTTAGATACTACCGAAGCGTCTATAAAGGTAAATTATACCAGTTGAGAAACAGATCCTGCAATCCGACACTGGATAAATAATTGCATTCAAGGTGGTGTAGAGAATTTACCAACCGCAAACTGGATTCGGTAAAAATACACTCCAAAGTTGGGACAGAAAAAGCAAGAATAAATAAAAGACGTGTTCGAATTATGGCACGAAACAGACAAAAATAGTAGTTGTGTATTCAACGTGTTGCTTTGTCCTACTGTGCCAGCAATAGGACACATCTGGCTTCGTTGGTACTGCTGGATGGATACCAATGGCGTAGCTTGATACTGTGTTCTAGATATACTGGATTTTAAAAATTCAATTTAGAATTTTTTAAATGATACATACATTAGTGTTTCATAAAATAGTGTGGATTCTCCATATCGATTATTATTACTATTAATAATAGTTTTAGTAGTCATTAGCATCACTACTAATTGCTGAAATTGACTGAACATACATGTTAAACTAAACTAGATTATAAAGATATAGCATTACGCATAACTTTACAAAATGTTGACAAACCACTGTATGATTGTAAATCATGAAAACAATGTAGGTACTCACTTAGATTTCCTTGTATATAAGCTCTAGTCGGCGATTTCTATTGCAAGTTTTTCTTCAATGTATTTAATATTTGATATTCCTTCAACACTCCATTCCTTTCCCCCATCAAAAACAAACACACTTTGTTATGAATCTAACTACCAGTTAACAATTTACTGTACCAGGATATTTGAAATGTCCATTTTTGGTTCTTTTGCTGGAAGACAATGCCAAGCTTAGGAATTGGTCTTTTGCCTTTAAGTTCACACTTTTTCTCATAAGATAAGAGTCGAAAACAGTTTTAAATAAGTAATTCATTAAATCGATGGTGGAATTGTCCATATTTCTAAAATCATAAATAAAACATGCACAATGAAAACAATACACAGGTTTACGTAAAATTAACACCGTATGTACTGCACCGCTGCACACACATAATGCTGGTTCACCAATAACTGAGGAATGAAATGTTTATGTTACACTGCCTTGCCCTACCCTTGTCTCCAATCCCTACTGTCCTGTTTCCGGACCTTCGAGAGAGCAGGTGCACAGAGACTAAACACCTCGTTAAACGTGTTCCTTTAAGCCCTTAATGCACAACAAAATATAGGCATGTCTTCCTACAATGAGAGGTCGAAATTTAGTGGGAAAAGCTATAAAACTCCACTGTTGATGAGATTTGCACTTGCTCGGGCATCCCAGTCTCTACTCGACTGAGATTTCAAAGCTGCCTAAGTACGCAGCGCTACAATCTGACACTTAGCAGTAGGCGTTGGTGTAAGCAGTGGTGAAGGTGATTGTATTAATTAGTTTTTCATCACTTGTTTGAGACTGTCTTTATTTATATGTTTAAAAATTTGCTTAGTTTCTTAGCAATTTATTTAGGTAGACTCAGTCTCAAAGTCTAACCTTACGCTACGCCACTGCTGGATACAGCAATGGACTAAACTGTTCAAATGCTACTTTGGACACCTTGTGGTGATACGAAATTGAAAATGATCATGTCATAGCGGTAATAACGAATTCTGCACGTTATATGACATCGTATGTGAATAAACCTTTCTAAGAGCTGAATCGCATCGAGTGTTGGGCCCACAAAATAAAACTTTTTCAGAAAATTGTTGAAGACTTGCACTGGTAATAGTGAAAAATCTGATGTGATACGTAATATAACACATGACATCACATAACTTTCTTTAATCTTTATCGTTTATTAGTGGTATACAATATATTCTTACTAAAGCTTATTTTTAATCCACTTCATTTTAAATCAAATAAACGTTTGCAGGAATAGCTACATTACACATTTCGTTATGATACAAAGCGAACAGTGATAGTCATTTAGAACTGGACGCCTTATGCTGGCCTTAAAATGCCACACTGTTTCCATGCAATCGTGAGAAACGGCTGAATGTTGACAGGACTTAAAGAGAATGACCAAGAAACGAACAATTTGAACCTTTAATAACGAATATCTCGGAAATGGCCTACGTCACAAAAAACTTATTTGAAATAAATTGTGCGTTTTAAAGAGATCTACTTTTTCTCTAATGCGCTTCCGTCTATCACTTAACGTTTACAAGCTATATAAGATTATACAAAAATCTCTTCCAAATGAAGTGGACTTCACAGGCTATTCCCAAAAAAAATTCAATACATACATTTTATTTGTTAACACGAGGCGTATTCCAAACCTAAGGTCCGTTTGGTCCTAATAACAGCTTCGCTCATGTTTATTGTGCCTACACATATACTTTACTCTTCCACATAATCGCCGTTCACATCTATACACTTGCTCTAACACTGCTTAACTCCTTGGCATAGAAGTCTGCCGTCTGGGACTTGAACCAGTTGGTACCATCGTCGTTTGAATTCGTTGTCAACCCAGCCACCGTTTCAAATGCAAGAAGAGTAACTAGTCGCTTGGTGCCAGGTCGGGGCTGTACGGAGGGTGGTCAAAGAGTTCCCAAAGAAACCCTTGAATCTTCTCTTTGGTTTTGGCAGCGGTGTGCGTTGTCGTGCAGAAGGATGATGCCAGACAATAGTTTCCCGCGGCGTCGATTTTGGATCGCACGTCTCAGTTTGGTAAGTGTTGTACAGCATCATCATGTTTTAGAAAATCAAACATTTTGAAATATCTTCACATAAAGGGTAGTCTGGGGTGGGGTATTTTCTTAAAAATCTTGGTTACCGCTTTGGAAGGTATTGAACCTAAACACAAAGTTTGGTATTTATCCGACTTTTCACTTTTAAGTTATGCTGTTCAGACACAGTCTTTTTCTAAAAATTCTATTTTGGTTGTAATAGGTGTTCGAACTGACCACCACGCCGTCAAATGCAAGATCTCAGTCTAGCCATCATCGCCAGCCTAACCCATGGCCGGTGTGATGTCACGGCAAGCTGAGATGATGTGTACTCAGCTGTTGAGAGCTCATTGGCCGCTTCTGCTACACGATATCTTTAAGATAACCTCATAAGAAGAAATCTAATGGGATTAGATCTAGTGAGCGTAGTAGTATAGAAATAAGAGTTCAAAATCACTTAATATGCAGGAATGTGTATTCATATGCAAATGAGGTCCCCCTCTCCCGCCCCCTTCCCCAGCTCCAAGGTACTTTCTGTTGCAGCTGAGGGTCATATATCTTGTTGAGTGTAATGAAAGCTTGACAGTTAAGCAATTAAGGGTGTCAATCAACTGTCAAAACGAACAAAGGAATAATAAATTACGTTTTTGTAACAAAGGCGGAGACGTTATTCTACCCACACCATACCCGGCTACGTGCTTTTCTGCACTGCAGCAACTCACCCCCACTCGCATTGTTTAACGTCAACGTGCAAAAGACTATCCATCAACTGTCAAAATGAACAATGGTGTATGCTGGACAAAGGATCAGACGCTATTGTCCTACCTCTATTGAATTCCCTGAATGTCTACTTTTAGAAAGACCAGCCGTATAACAAAAGAACAAAGCTTGCCCTTCACCTGTCAAAATGAACAAATATCATGATAAATTATGGTTGTAACAATAGAAAGGCTTGACCTGAGCTAACAAAGGAACAGATTTCTAATGTCCAGATCAAGGCTTCTTTAGAAAGAGCACCCCTGTAGCATCCCATTTCACAGCCGTATAACAAAGAGCAAAGCTGGTCCTTTAGAACAAAAGAGAGCACACGTTATTGTGATCCATTCCATTGTTCGGCAACATGCATGTTTTAACAAAAGAAACTGAAGGAGGCTTTATAATTGCCCTGTCTTTGTTTGACAGTGGGAAAAGAGAGAAACTTCAGTTCCCACGGGGGGTGGGGGCTAGCATCATATAGCTGCTAGACCCTGAATTCCACCCCATTCCACCTCTACTTCTTGGCGTCACCTGCGTTGACTGAAGGCTACTTTTCTTTGCACATGCGCTGCAAGATATGTCATTGGATGCAATAATCACGTGACGGGTAACATCTCCCCACCATACCAACGCGTTGGAATTGCCTAAGGGCTCTAGGTTCCTATGTAAACAACCGTCGGTGAATGCGGAAACCACTGCGAGTTTATTAACTTAGTGATGCAGCTTAGTGATACAGCTTAATCTAAGTCAGTGCTATTGTCTTCTAGACTGCATCCTTCGTCATCTACATATAATGCAAGGTGAGCGAGTTTTTACATAACTAAGTGAAAGACGAATAATTGCAAGAGTACCATATTGTTTATCTGAATTTCATTTCTTTAATAATTAACATCAGAATTGTTAAAAAATGTAGAGCTTTCATCAATGGTGTAAATAGTTCTTTAGATCCTAGCATAAACATTCATACTTAATCTCTAACCATTCTTCCTCTATTAAAATTCACAGTGTTCTATCTATAGATTCTTCTGTAAAAATTCATATGATTTTCGCTACAGATTATTCGTGCATAAACATTCATATGATTTTCTCAACACATTCTTCTTGTATAAGCATTCATAGGAATTTCGCTACACCTTCTATTAACATTCACACCATTTTCTCAACACATTCTTCCCCTATTAAGATTCACACCATTTTCTCTACACACTCTTCTATTAACATTCACAGGATTTTCTCTACACATTCTTCTGTAAACACTTATACAATTTTCGCTACACATTCTTCTTCAGTATACATTCATATGATTTTCGCTACAGATTCTTGCATAAACATTCATATGATTTTCTCTACACAATCTTCAATTAACATTCACACGATATTCTCTACACATTCTTCTTCTGTAAACATTCACAGGATTTTCTCTACACATTCTGCTGTAAACACTCATATGATTTTCGCTACACATTCTTCAGTAAACATTCATATGATTTTCGCTAGATTCTTCTTGCATAAACATTCATATGATTTTCTCAACACATTCTTCTATTAACTTTCATACCATTTTCTCTACACGTTCTTCTATTAACATTCACACGATCTTCTCTACACATTCTTCTGTTAACTTTCATACTATTTTCTCGACTCATTTATTTCATATTACATTACTTTCTCTACTCATTTATCTTTTATCAGTTATAAAAATTGAATTTACATGATTTAAAATTTTTTCGCAGGTAATACTGCAAACGCAATGGGAGCCGCCAGAGGAGCGGGCTCTCGACTTCACCAGATTGTGCAGGTTCCCAGAGAGCCTATTAATAACAATTCCACCTCTGTGTGCAACATGACAGCAACCCTGGTGGAGGATCAGACATCAGATGTGCTGCAGCATAGCAGTTACATTTCTAATGGTACTAATAGCCCCTGTCACCAATCTTATCGGGGGTGATTATATTATTCCACCGCCACCTAGATTTGAGGATGTCACTCCCGTTACAGGGCTGAATGCAGGCATGGGCAGCGCTTCAGACCAGTATTGTACATGCAATAACTGCGAATACAAAGTTGCTGCAATACAGATGTTTAACGATGTGAACGGTGAGTTTAGATGTATTATCACACTTAAACTTTTTTTCGGGAAATATTAACTTTATCCTTAATGTATAATCAGCAAACAAATCAGAATTTTGATGCAGTAATTTGTGTCACAAATTACTTAAATGTAAATAATGATTGTAATATGAATATGCATTTTTATGTGACATTGATTTGAGATGTTTATTGATTATAAATATTGTTGGGAAGTAAGTTTATACGACCATACTGAAACTTGTCAATAATAGCGCGCAATAATGCAGAGAGGGGGGTGAGCTGTTTATCATTATTGGAAACGAGGAAGTTACGTAATGTTGGCGCGTTTTTCCGTTTAGAACCTTCTGGAATGTTTTCTCCCTAAAGCATATGTATTCATAATTTTCATTGGATATTAAAATAGACGCTAATGTTGGCGCGTTTTATTAGCCAATAGTAGTTCAGTTATAATCTTTAGGCGTATCTGGATGCAGGAGTATAAATAGGGTAGGTTAGAGGTAGCTTCATGCTCAGTTCATCGAAAATCTCAATACATTATACGTCGCCTTCAGTTGCGCAGTTCATCAAAATTCTTAGTACATTACACGTCGCCTTCAGTCGTCCAGTTCATCGAAAATCTGTGTACACTACACGTCGTCTTCAGTCAGTCATTTCGTCGAAAGTATTTGTACGGCAAACGTCGGGTATCGATTCACAAGTTACGCGCAGCAGAATTATGAATAATCTAAAGTGTTGTAAGGTTAATTATACAAAAAGTTGAAGTACGTAAATTAAGAAATATCAGTAAGAAGTTATTATAACAGTTTCAGTTTGGCGAGTGTTAAGATCAATGTATAAATGTGATAGTTAACGTGTTTGACAATAAATGTGTAAAACAAATTTCTTCATCAGTGTTATATTTGGATAAAAGATTCCTTTCCGTTTACACACTCTGATTCAAGAGACATGTTCGACTGAGAAATAATAGCTAGCCGGAGGACAGTAAACAAAACTTATAATTCTTTCAAACACTAATACTACCACAAATTGCTAACACTAGATGGAGCTACAAACCGAACAAATGAATGACGTCACAAGATGGCTTCACATGACGTAAACAAACATAAACAAACATTATAAGTAATACACTCACAAATTGGCTACAACAACGTGGGGCTACAATTAATGTTAAATATAAACAACATTAATACCGCATCAAATTGGCGCCCAACGTGGGGCAGTTAAAATTATGTAACCAAACAAAACAAAAGCAGCACAATATAAGATCTGCAAGTTCTAATAATTTACGTAAAAACAAATTACGCAAACATAAATACCGTTACAAATTGGCTCCCAACGTGGGGCTACAATAATGTTAAATAAATAAACAACATTAAAACACTCGCAAATTGGGCCCAACGTGGGGCAGAGTGACCAGGAAAGGAACCAGGATGTGGAACGAATGCAGCAGTGAAATGATCTACAAGACGCAGATTCCAGAAACAACAAAAGGGATGACAAACTACGCGGATGATTGGACATCGTAATTCCGAGATTACAAGGCAACAGGGAAATTCAAACTACAGGACAACAAAACGACGCAGATTCATCGAAGCGACATACAAATCTAGGAGAGAGGGGCAGGAAGCTGGATATCAATGTAACAGCAACAGACAGCATCACAAAGGTCAGAGTATCGTAATTTTTTTTAGAAAACAAAATTGTAACCTTCAAATGTACTTAAGGAGTGGTAGGATAAAGAAAATAATGGCTACTAATAATATTGAAGAAATAATTATGGAGGGAGATAATGTAACAGTTAGCTGTAATTCAATACAGGTTACAGATAATAGCCCAAACAATGTAGGATTTGAGGGTGAAAATGTTAGTGCAGAAAGTCAGAATAGAATAGCAGGAAATGTTAATTGTGATGCTAGTACGATGATGGAAATGATAAGAAATTTTGGTGAAATACTAAATAAGAGTGTAGAACAAAACAGGGAAGATATGCAAAAGAATAATAGGGAATTGAGAGAAGATATAAAAAAGATTAATGAGAATATGGAAAAGAATCATAGGGAATTAAGGGAATATATGAAAAGGAGTCATAGGAAATTAATGGAAGATATTGGTAGGAGTAATGAGATAATAGAACAAAAAGTAGATCAAAGCAGGGAAGAAACTGAAAAGAAAGTTATGAAGCTAGATAGTAGTATGCCAAGAATGAGAAATGAGAACCAGGAAATAATAACAAGTGAGATAGGAGAAATTTCAAAGAAAATGTCAGATATGAACAGGGAAATAGGTAACAAAAAAGTGAGGTTAATACTAAAAGTGAACATGTTGATGTAGAATGTACAGAGTTAGGAAGTAGAATGAGTAGCATTTCAAGTGAGATAAGAGAGATGAAAGAGGTTATGAATGTAGATGTGAATCAGGCGCAAGTTAATTTCAGAGGGGAGATATCAGAAATACAGAATGAGTCAGAAATGCAAAGAAATAAATTGTACGAAGAAGTTAAAGTTTTGCCTGTAAATAATCAAAAGCTAACTTCTGAAATTAACAAGTACCAAGCTGTTCAAAATGAAAACTCCAATCCAGTACAGATTATTACAGACTTGTCAGAGTATTCTCAGATTAAAGAGATAGTAGAAGAATTGAAAATGACAGATGTTAAAGGATTTGTTGTTCAAGAAACTTTAGATTGTTTTCAAATGTTATCATGGGACGAAATGTCATATGAATACAAGAGGTTATTCATGAACAAAAATTTGAAGGTTAGGATACAGCTACGAGTAATGTTTAGCCACACACAATTTGATCCAGGAGGGTAAATTGCAATGAGATGTAAAGTAAATGCTGGATAGTTAAAGATGACTTGCAGAGAAATGTATTGGAACGTAAGAGGGTTAATTATTTATATGTCATTTGAAAAGAGAAATAAATTAAAAAAAAAGAGAAATGTTTAAAAAAAATTAATTAAATTTTTAGTAACTGTAACAACATTTGAAAATTAAGAATGCAAAGATTGAAACTTAATATGATATTAAATTAAAAGTACGTAAATACAATTCCAAAAGTATTGTTAAAATAAGCATAAATTCAGAACAAAAGAAATTGGGTAAAAGTAATTAAAACAAATACTTAGGTAGCAAACAGAAAATGTGAAACAGTACCTAGATTTAAGAGATGTAAATATATTTGTGTAAAGGGTGAATATTTTTGGTAAATATGTTTAATAATTACAAAAAAAATTCTTGAATTGATAAATTTTTGTTAACAATATAAGAAAGTAAACCATTTTTTGTAACAGTAATTTAATAATTCAGGGTACAGTATTTGCTATAGAAAATTGTAATGTCAGATTAATGTCTAAACAAATTAAACAAGAGCCAGTAAGTAGTGGCGAGATAAAAAAAAAACATGTCGTGTGTTAAATGCGTGTGAAGTGTTAAGTGAAAGTGATAGCGTGTGTTCCAAGATTTAGGAGACTAAAAACCCAATTATAAAATTTCCAAACAAGTTGTAAATATTTATAATTATGTTTCTAGTGGGGCATATGATGCAGTAATTTGTATCACAAATTACTTAAATGTAAATAATGATTGTAATATGAATATGCATTTTTATGTGACATTGATTTGAGATGTTTATTGATTATAAATATTGTTGGGAAGTAAGTTTATACGACCTTACTGAAACTGTCAATAATAGCGCGCAATAATGCAGAGAGGGGGGTGAGCTGTTTATCATTATTGGAAGCGAGGAAGTTACGTAATGTTGGCGCGTTTTTCCGTTTAGAACCTTCTGGAATGTTTTCTCCCTAAAGCATATGTATTCATAATTTTCATTGGATATTAAAATAGACGCTAATGTTGGCGCGTTTTATTAGCCAATAGTAGTTCAGTTGTAATCTTTAGGCGTATCTGGATGCAGGAGTATAAATAGGGTAGGTTAGAGGTAGCTTCATGCTCAGTTCATCGAAAATCTCAATACATTACACGTCGCCTTCAGTTGCGCAGTTCATCAAAATTCTTAGTACATTACACGTCGCCTTCAGTCGTCCAGTTCATCGAAAATCTGTGTACACTACACGTCGTCTTCAGTCAGTCATTTCGTCGAAAGTATTTGTACGGCAAACGTCGGGTATCGATTCACAAGTTACGCGCAGCAGAATTATGAATAATCTAAAGTGTTGTAAGGTTAATTATACAAAAAGTTGAAGTACGCAAATTAAGAAATATCAGTAAGAAGTTATTATAACAGTTTCAGTTTGGCGAGTGTTAAGATCAATGTATAAATGTGATAGTTAACGTGTTTGACAATAAATGTGTAAAACAAATTTCTTCATCAGTGTTATATTTGGATAAAAGATTCCTTTCCGTTTACACACTCTGATTCAAGAGACATGTTCGACTGAGAAATAATAGCTAGCCGGAGGACAGTAAACAAAACTTATAATTCTTTCAAACACTAATACTGCCACAAATTGCTAACACTAAATGGAGCTACAAACCGAACAAATGAATGACGTCACAAGATGGCTTCACATGACGTAAACAAACATAAACAAACATTATAAGTAATACACTCACAAATTGGCTACCACAACGTGGGGCTACAATTAATGTTAAATATAAACATTAATACCGCATCAATTTCAATTATGGAATGAAGCATTCAATTTCCTAGCACCTTTCAATTAAAAATATTCAATGTGAAGCTAATTCTGCTTTTTTCTTCCTTGTAGTTCCTGAAGCGATTGCATTCGTGGCTGGGGAGATGAACCAGGGCGGTAGCTTGCGTTCACCTATATTCACGCAGGACTACCTGACTCCGCCGCCTCCCGGGTTCGAGGATGTTACACCGATGCCTATAGGAGATCCATGGACGATTATGCCTAGTGAGGGGGTGTGCACTTGCGTGAATTGTGCCTACAGGACCGTGTACCTGCAGATGCTTCGTGAATTGAATGGTGAGTGTTTTAACTTCATTTATTCTAGATCTAGCACCATTACATAAATAATTAACGTAACGTTAACGCATAACGTTTCTTAATACATTTTACTCAATTTTTATTCATTAAAATATACAATTATATAAATAATTTTCGTAACAGTAACACTGGACTTTAAGCATTTTCTTCAATGATGTAATAAAGACATATTCTCGCATTTCTATTTTAACTGTCCTTCCGATTAATTCCATTTTGTTATTGTTATAGAACCTTCAATAGTGGTCACGAAACCGGAGCCTGAGTATGCACACAACTTAGCATTGCTCCGGGGTACCAAAAGACCTCACGAAGCTGAAGAGGAGCACGGTCAAGAAATTAACCCCCTCGCCAATCCAGGATCTTCAATGGCCCCTCCAGCACCAGTTGCAGGACCATCAGGCATCGGTCGCAACAACCATTGACACCTCACCACCTCTGATGACACCAACTCATGCAGTAACGACCTTGAATACAACAACGCCAAAAACCTAAAGGTTAGTCATACGCAGCTAGAGTGTAAGGTTATTGAATCGGCGTTCAAGGGACGTCTTTTCAATAGCCGCTTAGAAAACACTTTAGAGATAGCTGACCCCGGTCAATTTCTGCAGGAATGCAGACGTCTTGTATTGGGAGAGATGGTTTCTGTACTCGGGAGAAGCTCTTCTGGTTTTAAAGTAAACACCTCTATTGAAATCACGTACCTCATACAATCTCCTGAAATAGAGCATGCAGAAACGATCTTTTTCAATAGCAAAACAAAGCTGGGCCTTCAATGAAGTAATCTTGATGCCCTATACACTTCTATGGTCGATGAAATTCTAGAAAACATCTCGAATTTCGAAGGAGGTGCAAGCTCAAAATCTCTGCTCGCTGCCAGGGCTCTTGTTATTGGAACCAGCTTCTATGACCCCTTGAATGCATCTAGATACATAGTTACCCAATGCGATCAAGACTAAGAGAGCTGTATTAAACATAAAAAACGATGCTGAATACTGTTTTGCATGGTGTTTGCTCGCTGCAAAGTATCCAGCGGTCCTGAATGCTAGTAGAACGAGCAAATACCCTGCAGAACAGTTATTCACGGCGTTCAACTACAGAGGGATAGACTTCCCTGTAAGCCTACACCAGATTCCAGACTGAGCAGCAAAACACTGAAGTATCAGTTTCAGTATTTGGACTAGAAAGGCAGTGCTCAATTATACCTCTATACCAAACCAGCAGCAAGAAAGAATTAACGGTTAATCTATTACTAATTGAGCAAAATGGAAGATCTCACTACTGTCTGATTAAGGATATATCAAGGCTGACTTCAAAGCAAATATAACGGGAAACAATGGGTATGCGAGCACTGCCTGAAGCACTTTAATGAAGGTGCTTTTAAAAAGCATCAATTGAAGTGCATGCAGTGCCAGGTGCTCATACCTAAGCAGGGTGAAGTGATTGAGTTCTCATCCTACTCGAAGGGTACTCCTGTAAATTTTGTTGTGTATGCAGATATTTAGAGCGTGTTAACCAGAGTTCAGTCCTGTGAGCCGTCGGCTAATCAGAGCTGGACTCGGGCTATCCAGCATCATGAGACTATATCTATATCCCTTAAGCTCGTATGTCAACATGACGATTCATTGTCGAGATTTAAGCTATTCAGAGGTCCTGATGCAATCAAGGAGTTCTTCATTGAGCTTAGGTTAATAGCCGATATGGTTTTTGAGCAATATAGCCGCAATGAAGAAATGACCTTGACTGCACAGGACGTGGCTGATTTCGATAATGCTCGTCATTGCCACATATGTAAGGAGTTTGAGGTAGACGACTTGAAGGTACGCGACCACTGCCATGTGACCGGTGTATTCCTGGGGGCTGTTAATAGTGCATGCAATTTAAATAGACGGGTACCTTATTTTATACCCATCTTTTTTTCATTGTCTTAGCAATTATGACAGCCATTTCCTGATGCAACACCTGGCTTATGATCACCCCATTTCGTGTATCTCAAACGCCTCAGAGAGATATATATCATTCAGCAAAAAGTACAGGCCTATCTTTTTCAGGTTTCCAGATAGCTTTAAATTCTTGGACGATACGCTAACTAGTTTAGCCTGCATTCTGAGCAGCGATGAGTTCAAGATCACGAACTCTGAGCATCCCGATCCCGATCAGTAGTTAGTGAGATCTAAGGGAATATTCCCTTACAGCTACGTCGACTCCCCCTCCAGACTACAGGAAACAGCACTGCCTTCAATAGAAGAATTTGATGACAACTCAAGAAGACTACATTCATGCTGTCAAAAGTCTGGAATACCTTCAACATAAGTAATCTGGGCGAATACAGCGACCTGTATCTGAAAACGGATACGCTCTTGTTGGCCGATGCATTCGAGAAGTTTAGGGATCTATCTCTGGAGGTATATAATTTGGACCCCTGCTGGTACTATACCCTACCAGGACTTGCATTTGATGCAATGCTCAAGCTTGACCTCGTTCATGACGAGGAAATGATTAAATTCTTTGAGGGAGGAATCAGGGGCGGAATATGTACTGTATCAAAGAGACATACCAAAGCAAACACCAAATAGCTTCCTGGACACGATCAAAAACAAAAAAGCTTATATTTGGCCTATCTCGACATAAATAACTTATATGGAGCTTCAATGGCCAGCCCCATGCGGCACAAGAACCTCAGATGGCTTTTGTCTGGATAAATTTTAGCAATGAACTTCTTTGCTGTTTGCCCTGACTCCCCAACTGGATATGTCTTGGAAGTCGACCTTAAGTACCCTGAGCGTCTACACAATGAGCACAATAACCTTCCTCTCTGCCCGAAAAGTGAGATACCACCTGGAGGTCAATACAAGAAACTGCTGGCAACGCTCGAGAACAAAGAGAAGTATACCTTGCACTACAGAAACCTCCAGCGGTGCATTGATTTGGACATGAAGCTAAGGAAGATCCATAGAGTGGTTGCATATGATCAGTCAGAATGGCTGAAAACCTACATTAATATAAATACAGAGACGTGCAAAGGAAACTTCCAAATTCGGTCAGAACTTATGGAAGAAAATGAACAACTCTGTATATGGTAAATTTATTGAGAATGTACGCAAATACAATGACTTGCGTATCGCTACAAGTTGGAAGCAATGCAATAAATTGATAGCGCGACCAACTTACATTCGGAGCATTTTATTTGCAGAAAATCTTGTGGGGATAGAAGTTGCCAGGGAGGAAGTGTAAATGAATACATCCATCTACATAGGGCAAGCCATCCTTGACATATCAAAACATATAATGTATAGTTTTTATTATAATATATTGAAGCCAGCCCTAGATGATTTAATTTTGAATTACATGGACACAGATTCATTTATACTGGAAACCTCAACTGACATTTATAAATTTATCAGATAAAATAAGGAACACTTTGACACATCCAATTATGAGACAAAACTGCTACGGAATTACACCTCAAAACAAAAAAGGTATCGACCTGTTCAAGGATGAGCTTGCAGGAATCCCTATGATAGAATATGTTGAGTTAAGGTCCAAGTTATATGCATACAGACACGAGGACCAAACTATGATGATAGCAAAGGGCATAAACAAGACCGGCATGCGGAACATAAATTTTGAGCACTATTTCGGCTGTCTAAACGATATTAGAAAAACAATTTTAACAAAAATAACATTTCGAAGCTTCAAAAAAAGTCTCGACCATAGAAATCAGTAAGGTCGCTGTCTGTGGTAGAGAGAACAAAAGAAAAAACTTATTTAGGGCTCAGACCAGACAATTGCCTGAGGTCACTATTGTCTGTGTAAGACTGACCCTTAGGTGTATATATGTATTTATGTAATTTTTAATGCTGTAAATTCTTAGTTGTGTAAATGTTTAAAAAAATAGCTTTGTGTGTGTGTATGTTTATATGTGACAGACATTGAATGTACATATAAATATATGTGTATGTATAAATGTAAATTTTTTAGTTTTTATGAATTGTTAACTCTTTTCTGTTTATTAATTTATTGATTTTTTAATTTTATAAAATGCATGTAAAATGCAGCCTAGTGATTGATCTATTCATGTATGTATTATGTATGTGTGTACGTATATATGAAGGGTTAATCACAAAAAATGCAAATAATAATCTATTTGTATATATGTAATTTTTAGTTTATGAATTTTTTTAGTTAAACTCTTTATTTATTGATTTTTAATCATATAAAAATGCAAGTAAACCTTGCGATCACAAAAAAGCATTAATATTGTAAAAAATGTTTTAAATAATGAATTTCATTTATTCAGTTTTGACTCATATATAATGAAATAAAAAAACACACATTATTGGGGAATGAAAGCCTCAATATTTTCATTCTTACTTTTTCTACAATAAATCCTTTCTGTCAATCCATTGAGTATTAGGTAATGCATAGCACTTTACAAGAATCCTATTTCCCTGCCGCGTAATACTTTCTCTACCAGAAATGTATTAGGGTACAGTGTAGATCGCAGTTCATGACCATAAAAGGACCCCTTTATCTCATCACCGTCATTACCTTTCGGCATGCATGTAACGGGATTGGTGTGATTCACACGAACAACTTGAAATGTTTCAACACTCCAATTAGCTTCAAAGCCCTTTTCAAAATGTCCCTTGTCCTTGGATATCCTCACATAATCACCAACACTAAACTTTCTTGCCCCTCTCTTCTCTCTTCGATCTTGAGTGTAGTTATATACAGTCAAAAGATCATTGTACTTCACCTCTATAGGCTTCATTCGAATAGTGGAGTGGTAAGTGTTGCTATATCTTGCAATGATCTGAGGTAAAAGATCTGGCCACTTGTATGATCCTTTGGCTAGAAACTCCCGATACATCATATTCTTTAAAGTTTTTATTAACCGTTCAACAGCAGCTGCCTTCACATGTGTATAGGTACTGTAGTGATTGATGTTATATTTTGTCATTAAACTTTTAAAATGTTTGTTATAAAATTCTTTTCCATTATCACTCTGTATGTTCTTGCGCGGGGTTACCATTTCTTGCAGTATATCTTCCATAGCCTTTGCAACTTGAAGTCCTGTCTTGTCCATTAGCGGTCTCGGATGTGCCATTTTAGAGTAGAAGTTGATTGCAATGATGATGTACTTGAAATTCTTATTGATTTTTGCATGCGGTATCATCTCCACCAAGTCGATCTGCACCAAGTCGTGGAGTCCCTTGCTGATAATCTTTCGACGCATGAAGTTTCTCCGGGCTGGAGCATGGGGCTCGCTTGCTATATTTTACTTCACTGATGTCATGCTATAACCTTTGCCGCTTTAAGTTCTTGAATAATTTCTTCAATTTCTTGAGTATGATTGTTATTGCCGGCGTCTCTGGATGCCACAAGTAGCCTAAGGCGATCCACCAGATCATTAGGGTCGGTCCAGTAGATGTAGTCTTGCCTCGTATTAGGGCGATGTTCTTTCCACTGTAGTCCTAATCCCTTGTGTTTCGTTACTAGATGACGTATAACGCTTTTATACTTGTAGGAATTACTCGATCTCAGCTGTCCATGCTTACTGAAGTTTCTTCGATGAACATGTGTTGCTTTAAGCATTTTACTGTATGTTTCAAGGTCATCTTCAGTGTATGCATGCATTTCAGGTATTCTCTTGAAGATGAGCTCCTTCAATCCTGGCGTGGTTTCATGTTTCGACCCCTGTTCGAACTTCATTATTGATAAAATCAATAATCTTGTTCCCTAGCATGTAGTTGCCATCCTCATATTGTACTCCATATGACGAATCTATTTCATTTCTGTCCTTCTTTCGAACTTTATTAAGGTAGTTGTACAGTTTCTCATCTTCCACGTCTTTCGGTGATTCCTCCTTCCTTGTAGTATTCTTTTTCTGTATTTCAAGTATATCTTGAAGCGGATCTGTCAATGGTTGAAGAGCTTCACTCATCACTCTCTGGGTTTCAAACTGATGACCTTCAAGAGAACGTAACTTTTCTCTTATAGCCTTCGTGTGTATGACTACAGATTCCTTAAATCGTATGCATTCGCTGTCCATCTTGAAATGACACTGAAATTAGACTTATGCATTAATATATACCCTATTTATTTAGCAGACTTCAGTTTATAAGAGATTTCCAGCTCAACATTTAGAAAATGGCCGTCCCTTACATGATTTGCAGGAGCAGTGAAGCTTAGTCTATCATCATTTGCAATTGGTGCAGGCAGCGCTGTAACAGACTTGTTATTTATTTCAATTAATGTATCAGGCCATACAGTAGGAGCTGTTGGCGACGTCATATAGCAAGAAATTATCTCTCCGTTTACGCTTGATTTGTAGTATTCAAGACCTGTTGTTAACACGTACCTCTGTGATTTCCCTCTGAAAGGCAACGACTGCAGTGTAATTACATGCTCCCCTCTCATGTGCTCTACTAATGAATTTATGACTCTCATTTTTGTTTTAAGGGTATTGATATCCATTGTAGTTGTAAGATGCTCATCCATTGATTTCTGACGGTTCGCTATAGTTTCCAAGTATTTTCCCACCGTTTCTGTAACTGCGGTACTTATTGCACCAAGTCTGCTGTTTAAATCTTGACGTATTTCATTTTTTCTTCGCACGTGAACTTTAACAAACTTTTTTGTTGCTCCATCACTGTCATCGACAGGATCTGCTACTTCTATTAGTCTTCTTTTTTTTAATGAAACATTATCGTGTGAATCGAGCGGCGGTGTTCTTGCACTTATATATTCTAATACATGCTTCTTATTTGGCACGTCATGGTTCTCTTGAGGTGGCAGCATTATCTTCAATCTTATAGCATCCAGGATGTTTCCATCGTCGCGTTTAGGGGTATTTTTATTCATATATTCCATTAGGGCATCATGTTGCACGTCTAGCGACTTCTGGATGTGATCCCTAAGCGTAGTTTGATGTTCGCCCATGCGCTGATATGTCGTTTTTTCTGTGAACTCCTGCATTCGATTTTCAGTAGAAGACGTAAGCGTATCCACGCAGCGTTTAGTGCTTACGTCGTCGTCGTCCACCTCCTCCTCCTCCTCAGGATCTCTTGTTCCTGAATTGGTAATTTCCTTTTCCATCTCTGTTTATGATGAATTGATGTAGCGATCTTTTCACTTGCGCAGTCCTCTGTGATACAAACCTGTCAATACTCACGATTAACTATGAATGAGCAGTTTCTTTATTAACAACTTTAATATATGCATCGAATCCGCACCTATATCGACCGTCATTCATCGGAAATTCGGTAACTATTGCCATAAAGGGTCTTCCTTCTGTAGAACTCTCCCAAACACCTTTGCACAAATCTTTAAATCCCGTATACGACATATCTGCGTTTACGTAATCTTCATATATATGCTTCAAGTTTAAATTATCTTGTCTGAAGAGTATGATCATTTTCGCATTATTTCTAATTAAATGCTTCGGGACTTTGGCATAGGATTATATAGAATCCACATTTCGATGTCTGCCCATACTGTAAAAGGAGGCAATCTTGTCTTGCTTTTCAGTGATGACATCATCAAATATAAAGATTGAATTTTCTTTAATTTCTGATGGGTGCAAGACGCTTTCACCGTCTTCATGAGTATACACTCCTATACCCTCAATGTTTTCAAGCAGTTTAACGAGATATTGATACTTTGGTTGGTACAGCGACTTTGAATAAATGTACACATTTTCAAAGCTTAGTCCATTCTCGTGAAGTACCATATTGAGTAATACATTTGTTTTTCCAGCACTGGACCTACCTAAACTTAGCGCTCTAACATTGCCTGGAAACAGCTTCCCGTGACGATTGCGTCTAAAGTCACTTTAAAAGTCTAGGACCTGGATAGGCAGCGAGCAATCTTGCTTCACCAACTTCATCGTTAACTAAAATAAATCACCCTTAATGTATATATGCTAATGAATGCTAGCAATAACAGAGTATAAAAGAAGTATGCGGCAATAAGATCAATTAGTATACCATGAGTGCTAAGGGGGTTAAGGTCACAAGAGGTTCCGGTTTAATTAACTCTCTCAATAACCTGCTACCATTTGAAGCACATTTGCCTGGTTATAGATACTGTGGACCTGGGACAAAGCTAGAAGAAAGATTAAAGAGAGGAGACCCTGGAATCAACCCGTTAGACGAAGCGTGCAAACTTCACGACATTGCCTACGCTCAGCATAAGGACTCTGCTTCGAGAAACGTTGCCGACAAAATCTTTGGCTGAAAAGACGTGGAAAAGAGTGCAATCATCTGATGCTACATTTGGTGAAAAGTTGGCAGCGTGACTAGTAACAACAATTATGAAGGGTAAGGTAGCTGTTGGTGCCGGATCCAGGAAGAAGAAACGAGTATTTCTACCACTCATACCAATTATTGCAGCCCTAGGAGCCGCCGCTGGAGGTGCAGCACAAATCGCCTCCGCAGTAAATAAGAAAAAGGCTGCGGATAAACAACTTGCTGAAATGATGAGACATAACAAAGAAATTGAAGCAAGAGGGAAAGGCCTACGAGTGAATAAAAAGGCAAGGAGCACCGAAAGGAAGAGGGGACAGAGCAAGAAAGGGAATTAAAAAACTCCGGCAGAGGGCTATACTTGTCCCGGAAAAAGCATAGATCTCAACTTGTATGCCAGGCGTTTAAAGATTCCTCATTTTAGAGGTGTATACATGATCGATCAGCTGCCCTCAAGACCTCGTTACAGAGAGAGGATTATTGTTAATCTCGATACTTCAGAGAATGAAGGCACTCATTGGGTTGCTATAAAGAAGGATGGCAACGTGTCATTTTATTTCGATAGCTTTGGAAACTTGAAGCCTCCAAAAGAGATAGAAGGGTACCTCAGAGGTACCTCTTATTATGAAAAAGAGAATTATCCTTTATTGAAGAGAAAATATTTTCTTAAATTTGCTCCTATATTTGTTATGGATTGCTCACATCAACCAGAGGAAGTTGTAAATGGTGCTGTTAACGTTAGAATAGAAATTCAAGCTAGTGCAAATATTCCTGCACAGACCTCATTGTATTGTTTAATAATTCACGATAAACTATTTACATACAAGCCTCTGACTCATGTGATGCAGCTTATATTTTAAACTAATCATTGTAAGGATTTGTTTTTTTCATTAGGAATGTAAGGATTTCTTTAATGAATAAAAATACTATGTAAAAGCATACTTTCATTCTTTTTTATTATTATTTATCTTGCATTTTCATCACTTTCTTCCTCCAACTCCTCGTTCCAGCATATAGCATTACATTTGCAAGAGCTAGGTTACCTAAATGGTAATCTATAAGCGATTCAAGTCTTTTTAGCCTGCAAATTTCATCGCTATTGTATTTCGCAATCATTTAAATTAGGGCTCAAAAATTTTATTTTGAAGTCTTGCATATAAGCAATATTATAAGACAAAACAATATTTTCACAATATTCCACTAGCGAACACTTTCTCGATTGGAGGAATGCTTTGAATGTAGGAAGACACTCTCGAATTATCTCCCAGTCTTGAATTGTCATGTATACAAATTTGTCTGTTTATCGCTATAAGCACTGTAAGATCATAGAAGAATCCTATCTTAACGCTGTGCCTTTTCGAGATGTAGACGTATCGGCACACGCTTCTTACCGGCATGTTTCTTGTGTGTCTCGATGTTGCTTATTCTATCCTCCAAGTGTCAGCCTCCTTTGCAAGTCTGCAAAGCTGTTCCTCTTCTTCTTCCCCTTATTGAACCGCCTGAAGCATTGCACAATGAAAGTCTTAGAACACTGCTTTGTGAAGTGAAGGTAGCCTGAAAAGAATTACATTTTGCTAGGTTACAAGGAAATGAAACAATGATTTTTTCTGGATATGAAAATACTCACGTCAATGTTTTTCTGAGTTCTGTCGGCTTGCCGGGGGTAAGTTCGGAGGTCGTCGGTGTTAGATCCCCAGCCTCCTGTGAATTGGACTCCTGTTCGTCATCTATGTGATTAGCACACTGCGGTGCAATGGGATATTCCACTATATCTTCTGGTTCTTTATCAACTGATTCTATCTCGGTTTTAGGTGCAGGTGTTGTCATTTGAATTCTGCAAAGCCATAATTTCCAGTGTTAGTTACATGCAACAACTCTTGTACTATAGTGCTATGTATCGAAATAGCAAATGTATGTTAGTATCGTCCACGCAATTAATTTTTACATTAATGATATATGCATATCTGACGATAGCAACCTACAATAATGATACTTATTTAAAGAGCTACTTTAAATTTTTCTGCCTGAAGAGGAATACGATGCAGCTCTCATTGCATGGAAAGTATGACGCCATCTGGTCGTGTACCTCAGGTTTTGCACACAGTACAGAGTGAGTATACCCATTGCAGTACTCTGAATACCACAGAGAGTTGTGCTTTGAAATAAGGCTGGCCATCTCAACGTCACTTTCGGTATTAGTCTCCCTGGAAAGAAAGAAATACAAAACAATAAGTCATTTTATTTTCACTCTTCTTTAGAGAACAATTGCACACTTTTTAGACATTGCATTCAATGATAAAAACCTGTACTTACATTATGCTTCTTTTGTAGACCGGGCAGTTGTCTGTGCATGTGTCTCTAGAAGTCATCTGGTCATGATAGGAAGGCATGTTACACACTATAGAATGCATGATACCATTACACGACTCTTTGACATGTACAATGGTATCACTCTTCTCCACATTCACTCCAAAAATCGTCCATTGTATTATCGCTTCGATTACACATCGAATAATATTCAGAGCAGTGCGAGAAGGGGTTCCTTATATACAGTGGATAGAAAAACCGGTTCTTCTATCACTTGTAATGGCGTGCAGAGAGGATCGGTGGGGGAAGCGATCTGTAGGGAGTGGGGGAGGAATGTGTTTTCTATGCAAGAGAATCGATAATTCAGCAAGGGGTGGGAGGGGAATGATAACTTCTATTATAGAGAGGGAATGCACGTAAAGGTTTTTGATATCTGTTTGAAAGAGATAGTTGATGTAAAAAAACAGAGAGAATAGATTGTGCATGTATATCTATGCTCAATGATTCTCATAGGTAATCGTGCAGATTCGCATGTTTGGAGTAAGTATGTTACATATGTATGCGTGCGTGTGTGTGTGCGAGTGCATGTATGTGTGGGCGTGAGTGTGCGAGTGTGTGCATGTTCACTGGTGCATGAGCGCATGCGCTGGTGGATGCTTGTTGATGTATGTACTTGTGCTCGTGTATATGTGAACGCTCGGATGTGTGCAAGTCGAGAACAAAGAGATAGATAGATAAATAGATAGAAAGAAAGAGGGAAAAGGAAGAAAAAAAAGAGAGAAGAAAATAAAGAATCGTGTGTAGGTATCGGGATACCCATGTATACGCCAGGGTTTAATATAAATAATTATATTTGTTAAATACATTTTAAATCTGACCAAGCATGCTCACCTAGTTTAATATTTATTATAGCGTTTCGGCGGTTAAGATTCGAACTAGGGCCTCTGGGTCCCGTTCATTAAACATTGTAATGACATAAAAATTAAATTATATTTGTTAAATACGTATTTAATCTGACTGTCCATACTCTCATAATTTAATAGTTATTACGCATTAGAGTTTCAGGGTAAGATTCGAATTATGACCTCTGGACACCTACATTAATCGGGGTAATGATTTATAAAAAAATTAAATTATATTGGTTAAACACATTTTAATCCGACCGTCCATAGTTTAATATTTATTAAGCATTAGTTTCGCACAGTAAGAATCGAGATAGGCCATTTAGTTAACCGATAACGTGTTTCATTAATCAGGGTAATGACATAATATTATCAAGCATCAATTTCTCATTAGCAATTAAAACATTAAACTTTTTTTATTGCAGTAAGAATCGAACACCGATCTATGGATATCCAAGTATACACAGAGGTTTATTGTATGTAATGAAATGTGATAAATACATTTTTGACATCGTTGCTTGAAAAGAGCCAAAGAGGGAGCTTGTTAACTATGTTCGGGTATATTCGTAGGACTTCGTGAAGACATTCAGAGAGAACTGACGTCAGGGCAAAGCCATGATGGCGGTCTAGAGCATTGGTGGAATTGTTTACGGTCTAGCAAGTAAACTGACCTTTCTGTCTTTCACATGACAAACAAAGACAGGGCAAGTATAAAGCCTCCCCCAGTTTCTTTTGTTAAAACATGCATGTTGCCGAACAATGGAATGGATGACAATAACGTCTGCTCTCTTTTGTTAGAAGGGACCAGCTTTGCTCTTTGTTATACGGCTGTGGAATGGGATGCTACACGGGTGGTCTTTCTAAAGAAGCCTTGCTCTGGACAATAGAAAGGGATACAGTAGAACCTGTTCCTTTGTTAGCTCAGGTCAAGCCTTTCTATTGTTACAACCATAATTTATCATGGTCTTTGTTCATTTTGACAGGTGAAGGGCAAGCTTTGTTCTTATGTTATACGGCTGGTCTTTCTAAAAGTAGACACTCAGGGAATTCAATAGAGGTGGGACAATAGCGTCTGATCCTTTGTCCAGCATACACCATTGTTCATTTTGACAGTCGATGGATAATCTCTTGCACGTTGTCGTTAAACATTGCGAGTGAGGGTGAGTTGCTGCAGTGCTGAAAAGCACGTAGCCGGGTATGGTGTGGGTAGAATAATGTCTCCGTGTTTGTTACAAAACGTAATTTATTATTCCTTTGTTCGTTTTGACAGTTGATTGACACCCTTAATTGCTTAACTGTCAAGCTTCCATTATACTCAACAAGATTTATGACCCTCAGCTGCAACAGAAAGTACCTTGGAGCTGGGGAAGGGGGCGAGAGAGGAGGTGGGGGACCTCATTTGCATATGAATACACATTCCTACATATTAAGTGATTTTGAACTCTTATTTCTATACTACTGAGCGTGCTGGCCACCCTATTGGTCCATGCTGTCCGATCCATCGCTCAGGGTAGGTGGCATCGAGATAACCCGTTACACGACGGGCCGAATGAGCTGTTGCCCCACCATGTTAGTACCACATAGTCGGTTCTGCAACGGCACTTCATCCAGTAGAGTAGGCAGCTGGCGTTGAAGTGGATATAGCGATTATAAAAATACGGGCCTATTAGATGATCACCGAATATGCCAGCCCAAACGTTGAAACCCATCGGACTTGTAAGGCCGCCTCTCGCATCCAGTGTGAGTTTGCAGTGCTCCAGTAATGCATGTTGTGTCGATTTACAAGCCCTGTGTTGTGGAACCCTACTTCGTCTGTAAATAACACAGATGCCAAAAAATGTGGATCTTGTTCGGTTTATCGTATGATCCACCTAGCGAACGCCACTCTTCGTCCATGGTCTGGTTGCAGTGGCTCCTGTTGTAGTTGAAGATAAGGGTGAAAGTTTTCATGATGTAGTATTCTCCACGCGAAATGCCTGTGAATATCCCCGTACTACAATGCGGGTGCTGAATGAGTCACACGATCCGTCGTTGCATGGTCATTATGATGTGTGTTGTGTTTTGAGTGTATATTCATTCTGAACATAGGACAGTAACGTAAGTTTTCATAAATTCCCAAATAGAGACAGATTAATCGCGAAGACTTCATTCCAAGTAAGTTTTCACAATGTATGCTCTGTCCATTTTACTGAAGACGATTGTGAAAAATCTTGTGTATTAAAATCCACTCTTTTTAAAACTAGATTACGCAGAGTTTTAAAAAAGAACGCTATTTCTTCTCCGAATCTGAGGAGACAGAAAAAAAAATTGTACATGGAGCCATTTCGGAATGAGAAGAAGCACCTACTAGCTTATAGTGTTGCAAAGTTATAAAAATGTAAATCAAAGTGAACCAGATGAAAATCAAGAAGAATGAGACAATGAGCAAACACAGCAACATAAAGATTTGTCTGTAATTCCTATAGAGTGTGAAATAGAACGTGAAATACACAGATATTTTGAAGCTGAAGGCAAGGATTATTATGACACTTTGACTTTAGATAAACCATTCACGCCATCGGATAACTGTGATGGCAGGGCAAGGAAATGGAAAGTGATGTGCTTGTCAGAAAAGAGGAAGACAATGTGAGAATATCTTCCGTGTTTTGTACAAAAAATTTTAAGATGGTTGCTATGAAACGTTCATGTAGGGGACCATGGTTATGAGTTGAAACTGAGTGCGTAGTAGGTCAAAACTGTGTGGAGTTCGCAGGAAAATTTAATGGACAATCTTGGACAATACTTGAGATTAGGTATGTCTATATGTGAATGGAATGAGTTTACGCTTTTCAAACATTTTGTGAAACAATAAATTTAGTGACTCTGGAACACCAAACATTTTATCATTAGTAAAAACATATATCGGTTCCGGAATTAAGGTGACGGGCAAAAGAATGATGGACAGTTCGAAATTACTACGAACATAGTCTGGATTGCTGGTGATGGCCAGTATGATAGTTTGGGTTCTGTGCCAAGTGTGTAACATACACGGCAATGGACATAACGGAAAAAATCTTGGATTTTCTTGTGTTGCAGAAAGGTACTATTACTGAAGAACTAGAAAAACAGGTGGAATAAGAAAGTTAACGTGTAATGGGTTTCCTAACGCAGAGCAGAGTATGAGTTTGAGTATGGCACAGAGCCAAATCCTTACAAAAGACGCTAAAAACAACTGTAAGTAAATCACAACTTGTACATGAATGGAAAGAAAAGTATTATTAATCCTATATGGTGGTCAATTCAAACTTGCGGGGAGAGGAAGAAGTTATTGAAAAATTCAAATCTATTTTGAAACATGTCTGCAGTATTTACGTCCTGGCCTGGAAATAAATTATGAATGAATGTGAGCATGAGACCTGAGAAAGGATCAAATTAAAAAACAAACTGGATAAGGAAGAACTCTCATTATTACACTTCTGTCATCAGTAATAAATGAAACCCCATTTATACAGCATTTAAAGCTACCACACATTATTGCCACACTGCAAGTTTAGAATATTTTCATAGTGTTGCATTAAAATATAAACCCAAGAGAAGTCACTTCAGTTTCGAAGGAATGATTTTGAGTACAATACCGGCTATTTCAGACAATGAAAATACTGGAAGAAATGTAACCGGTGAAAAACTAGCATACTCGAAGGCAGAAAAGAAACGGGTCGTCGCGATAAAAAAAGTGATAAATGGCGGAAAAACATATTGCAAAAGTAATAAGTAGTGTGAAAAAAAACGCTCCAATTGTAACACACGATCCCTATAGCTGTGATGTCTCCACATGTATTGCTACAGAGATATTAGAAGATCCGAGGCGTAACAAGCTCAGTAGATTTCAGAGATGTGAATCAACAATAGAGGTCAACTTCACAATATATGTCTGTCTTGAATTCACGAGTCAAAATATAAAATTTGTGAACTTATTTTTGAGTTTAATCGAGGTACTCAGCGGCTCGGTTAGCAGCAGCTTCAAAATGTATGTAAATTTCATCTGATTGTGGAAATCGTTCTTATTTTGTTTACTACACAAGAAGGTATGAAACGCCTGTTTTTATTTCGCAAAGCTTCCCATGAATTAATCTAATATATTTCGAAATATTGTGACGTATGCGCATACGTCTCTTTGGTCACCTAGATTCGAGATGGCAGTTGTAGTTTAGGTGGGGATTAGCAGTTTAGGTGGGGGTAGGTTAGTTGGCGTCCCCCACGCTTTTTGAGGCGTGCTTGGGGCTGGGAGTCAGTGAGTTGCAGTCAACCAGACCAGACCTGCGTTCGCTCTCTCCGTGCAGGCATGCATGGCGGCCTCGCCCGACAGGCATGGAACTAAGATGGGGTATGTAGTAAGTCTTATCCAATAAATACTGTGCTATCCAAATCTTTATTGTCTTATTTATGATAGTGTAAAGCTCCTTCTACCTATTTTGAGCCATGTAAGTGTCCTTTTGCCAGTTTTTAATAATATTTCTGCACTTTCACTTTAGCTGCGTCCCTAGTCGAAGCCTCGCCTTATTTAAATTATTACAATTTGTTAACTACCTGTTACCTCTCTAGCGAGTGCTCTGCCCCTTGAGCGTGTTTGATTGGAGGCTGCGACAATATGATGGTTCGAATTGATAAGATTTAATACCGGCCATGATTTTGCCTTTCCCTCATTTCATCTCTTTCCCTTTCATATTTCAGGCAGTGTCTTCGCATTCTGTGGTGTGACTAGGGTCGGGCAGATGGCATGGATGCTGCTCTTTGTAAAGGATTTCTCCCCATAAAACGTCAGGGTACTTTGGCCCTGCTGCGGCATTCTTCACTTGTGCTGCTGAAGGGGGATGCTTCAAACTGGAAATACAGTCCTTTAATGTTATGTCAGGACAATCACACAAGGATTTTTCACTTCGGCCGGCCATGCCACTGCTGTAACTTCCATTGTTAGACTAACTGTTCAAGATTTATCTCCATGTCAGGACCGCAGGTATTTTCCACTTGGCTATTAGCTGCATTGTTACCTCTATCCTCACCACCGCCATCGCATTCAGTGTGCATTCTTACACTAAGATGGTTAGGCAGTTAAGTTTAGCATTGCACATTTTTGTGTGTAAAAGTTATTTTAAGTACAAATCTGCTCACTTTGTTCACACGGAATGTATTCTTCAGTTTCCTGGATTATTAAGTTTGGTCACCACCTTCTTGCTCGCGCTTATACATTGTTCTTTTGACTTTAACATTTTGTTAGTTAACAATTCTCTGAAAATGAGACACAAAAGTCTTAACAAAATGTTAAATTTTTTAACATACATTGATGAAACTGGCCCATAAGGTTAGGAAATAGAGATGAATGGCTGAGCTTACTTGCACATCTCAATGTACACAGCGTCGTAAACAGTAATTGTCCTTAGATACCAGGCTCAAATTAGTTGTCTATTCTTTATGGGTTATCACAGCCTGCATGATGCAAAGTAAATAATTAATGAGTAATCTTTAGGATTGTTGCAAGAATGGAAATGACTAAAACGACTTGCATAAGGAACGCAACCATTAGATGAAGGAAGCAGGCGCAGCTGAAACGATAAACACAAAAACACAGTATGAAAACACATGGACTTGCTCAAGTTTTTTTTATATAGAATAGACAGGTATTCCAGGATAAAAAAGGGGTAGCTGCTTTCTCTGTCTCCGCTCAACGATCGAACTGACTGCGATGCTCTCAGTAATTTTTTTTCCCCCAACAAAGGTACAGTTAACAGAGTCACAGGATGCTCCTAAAAGGCGACCTCAGTAGACAGCTATAGATATAGGTATACAGTAAGGCTCACTAGAAGAATCACATAGGAAAAGGAGCCTGAGTCTTGAAGGCCAGAGGTAAGCATGAGAGACTTAAGAAAATGTTTTGTGCACCCAAATACAGGGAGAGTTCTTCGGTTAACCATGGAATGGACTTACTAAAAGTAAAAGGGACATGAGCACTCCAGATAGGGGATATTACAGGTATAGAGATCAAATTTCAGGATTGATCATTCCGAGAGAGGTTTACCCACAAATTTTATAACTAAAAGTGTTAAAAAGCTTGTAGACAGGAGAAGTGAATGTTTAGAAGAAAAGACACATAGGAGGACAAAGTTAGTCACAACCTGTCACAGAGGACAGAACCCTCCCTCCCGAGGAAAAAAGAGAAAGATGAAATAAACAGAACAAACTAAGCATGAGTAGGTAGGAGGAAAGGGATTTTTTAATGTGCATTAAATATGAAGTTAACATGCTTGTTAAAGTGTTTCAGGTGTAGCTCAGAGTAAAATTGGCAAACCAGAACATAGATGGTGTGCCTCTGAGAAACCAAGAGGGCACACCACAACAGGGCAAGAACCCAGCTGGTACAAGGAGGAGCAAAACAGCAACAATAATACAAAAGAAAGGAAAAAAAAATAGAATCACAACCCCCTCACATGCTCAATGTAACCTTATTCTTTGTTAATCAGATAGAATATGTATATGAAAAAAAAGAAAAGAAAAAAGCAGGCACAGGTGTAAAGAATACATGTAAAAATGTACAGTCAAACAATACGTGCAAGGGCTTAGCGACCACCATCACATACCTGAAAGGTAGGTTGATGTTTTCTTTCCCTCCTCTTTCAAAATTCAAGAATTAGAAAAACTGGTCGGCAGGGGTACATTCTCTTAAAATTTAACTCCCGCATCTGTCTCCAGACTAATTCTCAAACTAAAACACTTCCCTCAAAATGTTTCCTTCGCAGGAAAAACCCAGTCAAAATTACAAGAGCAGGCGAAGTAACACATAATACTGGACAGGCAGCTGAAACAATGCACTGGAGTGTAAAACAAGCCAGATTTAAGAACTTAGCCACATGGATGCCAATAATACAAATAAACATAGCTTTCTACAAGCCACCACTGACAGACAAAGGTCAATTCGGCAGGGAGCCACGGTGAGAAAAGCGAGATTGAGCTGTACATCGTCGTCTCACAGTGACATCAGCAAACTGCCAAAAGAACTGAGACACAACACCCACAACCCTTATAATATTCCAACCTTAATGATGTACAAGTCTTAGGCAGTGGCGGAGGTGACAGCAGTGCTAAGAAAATAAGCCTTTTAATTCATCAGCTTGACTGTGTTTGAGCACCGTTATATTTTCTTAGGTACATGAATGCGACAAGCAAGTACCCCTCTACAACATTGCGCTCCCCTCACCCCTTTGGCCTTTTCTAAAACACCATGGGGTCAGAATTTTCCGGCTAACAACAAGGGCAACAGTTTGCTGATCTGTCCCTTCAAAACATATTTATTGGTCACTTAAGTGGCCATCTCAATTTTCTCAGGACCAGCTGCTAAGCCGGCACTATGTCCATTTGCAACCCCAACCTAATTCAATGTATCTTTAATCCTGTGCTTCAAGTCCTGCCAGAGCTATTCAGGTGAATTAATGGTAATGCACGATAACTCTGATTATATTTTATTCAAGAACATAGTAGATAGCTTTTTACAGAATCTGTTGTATTCATTTCACACTCCGCTAGCTCCCTATGGCACCGATCACCTCTCCCTTCCGAGCTATCCGCCCCGGGGTTTGCTACAATATCAGCTGTGCTAGTGTGGAAGCTTCAGTTTAGAATGAACATTGCTTTACTATGAATTGTAAATAAAACAAGAAATAACAAGGATTATAGTTTTGCATATTGTAAAACATGTGATTCCCATTCAAACATTGAAACATCGGGGAAAAGGCCTTAAAAAAGCATATAGAAAGTGCTAAGAGAATGGTTGTTCAAAACCTTTTAACATGAATGATTTCAAACTATCATGTTAGACACTAAAGTAAATGAGGCAGAAATTAGTCTTTCAGCTTTCATTGCTGAACACTTTGTTGTATTTAATACAATGGAGCATTTTCCTGCTCTAAACAAGTCAGAAATAGTCAAGGTGATCGAAAATAACACCCATTGTTAAGCATGTTACAGGTTTGACAAGCATTTTGGTTCCACTTGGCAATGCTAAAGCCATTACTTTGGTTGGGTGTTTCAAATCCAAAACAATTCTTTATAATGAGGGCAACTGTCCACTCTTATATCTTACCTATTTGTAATGAAGTTCTTTTGACTTGTGATCCTCATATGCTTGTGCTGGATATCTTCACTTACTTCCAAGCTGTTTAGTGCTAAACAGGTAAAAGAATTAAAGAAATTTCAAGCCACATAAGCTTTTACATGCATGCCAGGCCAGGATGTATTCACTTCATGCCATGGAATCTCATCTTTTGGAACAACACAGGGCTCTTGTCCTTTTCTTCACTCGTACAACAACAGAAGAGAGTTTCCTGGCTTCAGAAACTATTTTTCAGAGACTAAAGACCTACATAATAAGCTCTATTTGGAGTTTCTTGATTTTGTTTTGCCTATTTTCAATCATTTCAACAAACAAATGCATAGTGAAATACTTCAGATTCTCACCTTAATACAAATGTAGCTGCATTTTTGAAAACCCACATTGAATGCTACATAAAGCCAATCACTTAAGGGGTGCAGTGTTGAAAAGAGTGGATTATCGAACCTTAACTTCTCGAACAAATGTATTTTGGTACAAAAATAGAATCTTCACTGCTGTCATTAAACCTAAAAACAAGGTGTCTGAAATTTTACAAAGAGTCTGTCAGGGAAATTCTGCAACAATTTGATTTTTAAGACATAGTAATGAAAGATTCTAGAATCCACAAAAATAAAGCCATTTAAATCTATTGTGCCTCTTGTGGCTCCATTCCCCAACTTGGTAAAGTCTGAGTAACTTGAACAGATTGATACAGAGTGGCATTTCTTACGCAACATCGATGTTTAATTTGTTAATAGCTCATAAGACTTTTGGAATACGGTTAGGAATATGAAATACAGAGACTCTAAGCAGTTTTTCCTCTTTTATTGCACCTTTTATGAGGTACTTTAAGCCTATTCAAGTGGTTATTTTTCTTCAGTTAACATACTGAAAACTAAATCAGAAACAAACAGGCCACAAACACGCTATATAGACTATTGAATACCGAAAGACTTATGGCTGTGGAGGATGTATTCAGGTAGCAGTCTGGATAATTATTAATTAATGGCTAAACTGGTTAATAAATAACCAGAACAGACATGCAAGCATCAAACACTCTTGATTAGTAAATCTATTCACTGTAATCCTATTGAAACAAAACGTTCATGATTTTGGTAGTGCTATTTTATTCGCAAGGAATGAAATCATTCCAGCAAACTTGAGCATTTTTGCACAGTTACACATTTATTACTTTGCTCATTACTTTACATTATAAATATTTCTTCTTCAAATTCAAAATATGATGCATGTGCAAGCATAGAAACAAAACTGACCATTCCTTTCTGTTAGGAGCGCTAGTGAAACCTTCCTACAAAAACACTGAAAGTGGGCACTATATACTTAAGGGTATTTGTGCCATGTATGTACAATAAAAGTGTCACGAGTCCAACCGGAATTCAAACTCAGAACCCTTGAAACAGCAGAAAAGTGCTCTACTAAGCAAAGGGACAGTGTTTGTTTTATCACTTAACTGATTCTGTTGAAATGTGAAATTTTCAAACACTTTCTACTGAAATGTTGGCAATGCTGTGTGCAACATACATACAATAACTTTTATACATGACCTTGTCAAGGAAACCACTGGTTAAGCCAAAAATCACATATTTACAGCAGAGTAAAAAGCAGGGTTTGCACAATATGTTGGATTCATACTACTTGGACTAGTTTTCTATCTGAAAACAATGCTGGAAATGTGTAAAAAATGCAATTAGATATATCAGGAGGGTAGGTTTCAAAATACACAAAAACATCCGTTTAAACACCTTTCAAACAGGAAGTTGCAGTGCTCACTTGTTGTGATATTTTATAGTGCTATACAAAGGACATGAAAGACTACTTAGGAAACATAATGATAGAGAGGAAACAGTGAAAGAAAACAGAGAAGTTCTGAAAAGGAAAGACAATATTCCTCCTACAACATGGTCACTTTGTTCGAATTCCAGTTCCTGTCAGTATTCCTTTGACATGGCTCAACAAATGAAGCTGGGACGAATTTATAAAACAGTATACTTGAGGTCAAATGTGATTCTACACAACTACTTGCTTCTGGAAAGACTTGTAACAAAGAAAGGAGCACATTGTCCAACAAGTATGCTTCACCACTACTTAAAAAACTTGGATTTGAGGAGACAGAATACTTTCTAAATATAGACAACTGCATTGCACAAAACTAAAATAACTTCAAGTGGAGAGGGTGATGCACCATAACATTACTATTTTATTACTGCCTGTACGTCACACCAAGTTTTCTTGTGACTGGCCTTTCAGTTTTACTGAAGCAGTAGTATTATGTCACTCCTACTTTATCATTACAAGATGTTGCTTTAAGTGATTGACATGGGTACTTCAGGAAGAATCCCAGATAAACAAGGAGGTATTGCTAGAACAGAAGGTGATAACCAGACTTAGGATTTTTAGGTGCGCACCTTTTTTCTTAGGGTAAGATAAACCTGTACAGAAAGACATCACAGTGTGAAATTTTGTTTCTAGTTGCAAAAGAGGCATTTTTTCTCGCACCTTTTTCCCTTTTTTGGGACCTTTAGCCCATTTTCCCCCAACCATGCCCATAATCCCCTTTTTCCCTCTTTTTTCTTTTAAGTTTCATTCCAATTTATTCTTTAACTTTCAATTAATGTCTCCTCAGCTTGCTGTGTACGTGCGAATAGTAAGCCTACCTCTTTCAGTAAACGACGCGCAGGAATAGAAAGCACACCTCCAACAATGGAAAATAATTGTGTGTTCAACGAAAACCTCTTTCTCTCGCTTTACCGCTATAAAGTAGCCCGCAATAATGCAATTGAAAATGAGTGATTCTATCCCACCAGAATCAGTAGCCTGCAGTTCGTGAATGTAAGTTTGTTACTGTGAGAGACATCATCTGTTTGCGTGGAGGCGAAGGCTGGGCACACAGAGACGTCAGCAATCTCACCCACGCAGTTCGAGAATTATTAAGACTGGGTTCTGCTCGAAACTACTAGAAATTGCTGAGACTGAAGTTCCAGCATAAATGAGAACATTCTGGTAATTGTCGCAGTGTTATAAGAGAATGTGGACAGCGAATGGGCGCAAGAGTGAGTTGTGTGACAGTCGCATTGTGTTAGCAAGTGAACTAGTGTTAGCTCTCCAAACGAGTGTACTAGTACTAGATTTTACCATGCCAAAGGTATCCAGTGCTCGATCTATTGTTCTCGCTGAGGAATTCAAACAAGATTTCATAGACTCTGATGGAACTGTTATGCGATGTACTATTTGTGATTCAGAAATTTTGTTAGATGAAAAACACCAGCGAGATCGCATCAAACAACACATTTCCAGCTCTAAGCATCAAATGAACAAGACTCTTCAAGCAAACAAATCATGGCAACCTCTATTATGAAATGCGTTTCAACAGAGTTCTTCAAAAAGCCAAAATTTGAAGGAATTAAACATTGATTTGTGTGCAGCTCTTACACAAGCAGGAATTCCACTCAATAAGGTAACCATCTAGCCTTCAAGGGATTTCTTGGAAAATACACAAAGATGTGAACGCCCGATGAGAGTACTTTAAGAAAAAACTACATGGAGCCTGTTTACCAAGAAACCATAGAAAGAATCAAGGAGAAAGTGTCTGATTGCGATGTGGGAATCATTGTGAATGAAACCATAGACTCAATGGAACGATATGTTTTGAACATTTTAGTTTTTCCCTTAACAGGGGAGAAAGTTAAGCCCATGTTGTTAAAAATGTACGAGCTGCAGAAAGCTCTTGCAATGCCAGTACAGTAATACAATTCATTATGGACTTCTGCCATAAACTCTGGCATACTGGTATCAAGTTTGAAAAACTTATTCTTGTGGTTACGGACCAGGCTCCATACATGGTTTCAGCTGATAACCAATTGAAACCTCTATTTCCTAACTTGAAGCATGTGACATGCTTGGCTCATGCCCTTCACAGGGTTTGTGAATTCATAAGGAATGACACGACATCACAAATCAATTCATCTCTGCCCTGAAGAAGATTCTACTAAAAGCTCAGAGCCATGTTGTTTACTACAGGGTAATCACTGGCCTGTCCCTTCCAAATTTCCCGGTCATTACTCGCTGGGGATCCTGGATTGAGTTTGCTACTATGTTGTGTGAGAATTTTGACAAAATTAAAGAGTTTGTGCTTTCTTTGGATCCATCTAACGCAGGTGCAATTTCCAAGGCACAACAACTTCTGTTATCAGAGAAAATACATAATTTGCAGACAGAACTATTTTGTGTCCATAGTTACAAGTACCTCCCTGCAGCTATTAAACGATTAGAAGAACAAGGTCTGGAAAAGGAAAAACAATGGGATATTTTTACTTCCGTGAGGGAGCAGTTAGATGGCTTTGCCAAAGACAAACTTGAATCTAGTCTTCAGAAGAATCCAGATAATTGAGGAATTTGCCACATCTGTAGAGTTGCCATTCCGAGTGAATACAAGGTTTGCCCCACTGGTTTCTGTGGATGTTGAAAGAAGCTTTAGCATCCACAAAGACATTCTATCTCCTAATAGAAACAGACTTACTTTTCAAAATGTGGAGATGTTTAATGTCTTGAAGTACAACAGCTTCATGTTTTTTCCTTCTTTTGATGAGTGATAATTTGATGTACTTGTTTGTAGTTCAATAAATTAGAATAGAGGAAAGAGAAATCGTTGAATTAGTTAAAAAAAAAAAAAAAAAAAAAGGTTCCCAAAAAATTCTCCATTGCTTGACCTAGCAAATGCTTCAGGATTGTTACGAGACCTTTTAAATACCCTTGTGCATTTGGTTTATATTTTTAAATCTTAATTTTAAGGCATTTCTTATTTTCAGCATTTCTGCATATTCAAAATGTTCCACATGATGTAGTTTTCATCCATTCTTATTGACATTTTTTATGCTCATTTCAAAAACCCAAACAAATAAATAAAACTGTCATATAATTTTTCTGTGTAATGAATAATTTTTGAAGATAACAATGTATACAAAAAAATGCAAATACAAAACTGCAAAACTTTTTTTTTTCTCTTAAACTAAGAATGGTAGAAAAAAAATTATGACAGATTTGTAGTTCCTGACATAGAAGCAACATAAGATTTTTTTTTTTTTTAAAATTGCATCGTTGTTGAATTTTGCAAATTTTGAAAATTAATAACATGAAAACTAATTAAGATTGTGGATTGAAATTCACAAAACATTATATCTAAAGAAGACTGACATGTGGTTAAAATTTCAGCACAATTGAATGGATAGTTTAGAAAATAGCAATTTCAGTTGTGCATCCCCTTAAATAAACCAGCACCTTTTCCATTCCTTTTTTAATCTGAAATTTGCACCTAAAAATCCTAACCCTGTTGTTCACATGTTAGACCAGATCTGTAAAATGTACCAAATCACTGGTCTCCATTTCTGCACAAACATAGATTTGCCTTTAGTTACATATGTGTCAGAGTTGAATGATCAATGTGAGATGCTAACAATATACAAGGTACATCCCAGAGTAAATGGAAATATTTGACAACATTGCACAGCTAAAACTAGAAGTATGTTTTGTCCACAACCTAATAATTACTTAGAAGAATATATAAATGGTTCTGGAAAGCAACAGGCGCATCAAGGAAACTCAAAAAAGGGCAGCATGAAACAAAAGAAAATATGCAAGAATTTATGGAAAAACAGATATGCAAAACAATAACTTATTCAAAAAATATTTACTTGATTAACAGGAACCATCACCTGACAGTTTAATCCGAAATAAAGCAATCTTATATGAATATTTCATCCAATTTTTCCAATATGTAACCACAAATTGCAGTATAACTTCAGTATATCCAGTATGTAAAAAAATTCAAATATATTTTCAGGATTTCTAGTAATTTCAGTATCAGTAGACACCCTGTTTGAGGTTTAATTTAAATTTACATGTAGATGAACCTGGGTTTGTTAACCAAATTTAATCCGATTTCCTTGACAGGCTTTATTTTCCGGATTCACTAGAACCAATTATAGACAGATTTCCTTGCCGGGCTATTTCTTCCTTGAATCCAAGACATACTTTTTCATTATTTAATAGTCACTTAATTCAAAATTTCAATATGTTTGCCTGATGGTTAGGAGATGTGTGATGTAGTAGAAGATTCGAATTACAGGTTGGAAAAACGGGCAGTTGTGGAGGAAGATTGTGCAGGTCAAAGAACTGTAGAGCCAGAAGCAAAGATGTATCTTTGCTAATCAGCAAAGCATTAAAAGAAAACAAGTGGTGGAGTTGAAGTTTGCCAACAAAATTTCCTTCTTCTTTTTTCTTCCCAATATAAAAACTATAATAGTATAAACAGAAGCAAGAAAGCTTTCTGCGAAGGCTGTAAAACAAGAGAAATTGTCATTCATTTATATTAGATCTAAAAGTATAAAGCTTATTTTGTTACCTAATGTTAATTCAAAACGTTCAGTGTCCAGCTGATATTCTGGCTGTAATTCAGGGAAAGCTTGAAGTATCTAAGATGGACATAGTTCATATCTTATATTAATGCTGCTTGGAATTTATGTTTTATAATGAAACTTCTGAATTACTTTCCTATTAACAACCTTATAAGAGCCGTTAATAATAAAATAAAAGAGTTTTGAGTTGTATATACTCAACTCATACTGCCACAGGATGAAATTCAATCTGCACATTGGTCAAATAACTACTGTGGCTTTGGAGTGGAGAATGTGAATCACACATGGCAAGCATGCTGAAAGCATTATGTGTGTCTGATGGCTGTGCTCTAGATTTACAGTGTATAACTAAACACATTTTGAAGATGATTTTAAACTGAATGGTACATGGTCATTTCCTGCTAAGCAGAAGTACGGGATGAAGTCAAACGTGCCATTGGCAATACTGTTGTCACGAGAAAGTTCGAAATTCTGAAGAATTTGCAAACTGTGCGTAACATGTTCTTCCAAACATACACATTCACCACGTTTGCCGAAGACCATGTTTGACCAGTAACTGGAAAATCTGCCAGCAATTCCCACGACTACTACTTTGAACCAGTGTCTACAGGCATGATTCATTATGGCCAAACGGTGAACATGCATGAAACTGACAGATTGTCAGAACTGAGGACTGCACACAACCACAACTTCAGTCAGATAAAGGCCTAATACCAGATTTTGTTTTAATACCAGTAGCCTCAGCAGCAAAAACAAAAATCATAACAGTTCAGAACTCAAGTAATGGCTATTGAAAATGACCTGTGCCACTTAGGATACTTGGAACAATCAGAAAAGTTTGGATTTAGGCAATAAAAAAAAAAAGGAAATAGAAATGGTGGAGAAGAAATTCCAGAACAATCCTGGAAGCCACATACTGCAATATTCAAGAATTAACAGCAATTTAAATGTCAAATATTTGGGCAATTCTTCAAAAAAAAAGGCAGGTTTCAATGGTGACATTTTAAAAATATATGTTTTTACATGTTTTTCTAAGGTATAATATCACTATGCAGAATATGATTAAAGTACTGGTCCTAATCCCTGACTGATATTTTACATTAAATAATGACTTTACGAAATGGTACAATCACAGAGGTCAGAGTGGAGGTTCTGTCAGAATTATATTAAATTTACTTCTACAAGAGATATTTTGAGATTTTATTTTGAAATGAACAGATTGACACTAAAGACAATAAATGAAAAATTTTACATTAAGTTTTCATAATAGTCACACCATTACCAAACATGTATTGGCCACAATTATTCAACTAGTTGATCAAGTACACCAACTATATCTGAAGTTTCAGCAACAGATATCTGGGAAGGTGTGTACCCTTGACAAGCATCCTCAGAGAATACCAATGTTTCAGGGTTTTTTTGCCAGCAAATTTTAGAACTAATTTTACAAACACAGTTTATCAACAATTCATCATATGTTAAAGGGGAACAAAACACAAAAATCATGTTTCTTCCTAAATGAAGGATATGACCTGTAAAATGTCATACACACTGTTATAGCCGTGCAAGTCAGTCAGTCATTGCTGCATGTGCAGTAATACATTTTCATAAATTGTTCTTATTGGTATTTAAGTTCAACAGTAGTATACTTTATGGTGGTGTTCCTGCAGCATCAGTTTAGTATTATACAAACAATGTAATATTGTGAAAAATAAAATACCTCAATGTTGTGCATATGGTGTAATGTGGAAAGGGAAACATACAAGAAAACCCATTTTCACACATTTCCAAACAGACACAAATCTCCCAAATATATAGGATATGGGTAGAATTTAGACTTTTTGTCTGGTTCCAGTGTTCATTTATGTTCCTTCCATTTTAAGGATGCAGATTATGAAAAGACACAGTTATTAAACATCTGATGTGATACATTAATATGACTCTCTACCCTCTATTTTTATTAGTGGGTATACAAATTATTCTTGCTAAAGCTTATTTTTCTATCTACTACATTTAATCCAAATAAACCTTTGCAAAAAGTAGTTACATTACACATTTTGTTAAAAATACAAAGAGAACAATGATAGTCAAATGTTCTAACTGGCCTTAAAATTCCATACTGTTTACATGCAATTTGAGAAACAACTGTAAATCAATGGGACTTTAAAAGAATAACATGTACTGAGCAATTCGAACCTTTAATAACGGATATCTCAGAAATGACTTATGCGACAAAAAAGACTTATTTTAAGTAAATTGTGTGTTTTAAAGAAATCTACATTTTTTGTGTGGTACATTTTCATCTATTGCTTAACGTTTACCGGTAATACAAGATTATACAAAATTCCTTCCAAATGAAGAGAACTTTTTTTTTATTCTATTTTATTTTACGTTACTTTAACTCCATGGTCATATCACGACGGATCTGTTGGTGAATATCTCTTAGAAGAATATGTGATGGACAGTTAGCCTTCTAGGTCTCATCCCTGTAAACCCTGCTTCATGCTGTGCAGATGGCATTAGGGTGCCGTCCAGTCTAACTGTCGCCCTCACACAGAAAGGCGGACAGTTAGCCATCAAGGTCTCATCCCTGTAACCCCTGCTTCGTGCCATGCAGATGGCTTTTGGGTGTCGTCCAGTCTAACTGCTTACATTATCTGTAGATAGATGGCATAGCATTCGCTATTACCACTTATTTTTCATTTTACTATTGCTTTAGACTTAACATGGAACTTTGGGTCGTGGTATTAAATATCCAATCCGGTATTTACCTTGGTGACTGAGGAAAACCATGAAAAAAACTGACAGATTGGTCGGCCCACGGGATTTCAACCCGGGACCTCCCGAATGCGGGCCACAGACTTTACTGTCTGAGCCATCCCGCTCGGTTTGAAGAGAACTTCCTGGGCTATTCCCAGAAAATTCAAGATATACATTTTATTTATCATGTAAATATCTTTTGTATATGGTATTTTAATGAAACTTGTTACAGGCATTTTTTAGAAAAGCAGAATTCCTTAAAAATGTTCCATGTAAAGAGTAGTTGGGGTGGGGGAACTTTCTTGAAAATCTTCGTGTCGCATCCTTAGAAGATAGTTAAACTTTGGTATTTATCCAACTGTTTGTTCACACACACACACACAGAGATACGAACTGTTTTCAAAAATTTGTATTTGGATTCAAGGTAACATGTATTTACAGTATCGAACTTTCAGATGGAATGCAATACTTGCACTACTTGCTATAGAGAAAGTAAAACAAGCAGCTTATGCCAGATGAAAATTTCAGAGGGTCTTTATTAAAACCTGCAACTAGTCTACTATAAGGAAAAATCTGATGTGTTACACACACATCACTTTCTCTACTCTTGTACAAACCCTTATTCTCCATCTACTTCATGTTAATTGAGATAAAAATTTGCAGAAACTATCTTATTGCTAATGTTCTTGTAGGTGCAAGGGGAATTGGTAGGCTTTAAGCGATAGTCAAATATTTTAAGAGCTGGTTGCTATGTGGAGTATTCCATTCTCATTGTATGTCCAGGACATAAAAAAAATTAATAACGAATTCCCATTGGAGAAAAAGAATAAGTATGGGAAAATTCAAACAAATAACAAAGAATATCTCGGAAATGGTTCACTCCACCAAAAAAAAAAAAAAAAAAAAAAAATGTATATGACAAATTGTGTGTTTTTACAACATCTACACTTTTTGTGCAGTAAAATTTTGTCTATCTCTTACAGTTTATCAGTTATGCAAATGTAATTCAGAATGAAGAGGACTTTTGGGGATATTCCCAGAAAATTCAAGATATACATTTCATTTGCCATGAAAATATCTTAAACATATGATATTTTAATCAAAATCATTAGAGCCGTTTTTGACCAAAACAAAAGTTTTGAAACATGTCTCATGTAAAGGGTAGTCTGGGGTGGGGGGGATTTTCTTGAAAATGTGGTAGAGAAAGTAAAAATGAAGACAATTTCCAGATACCAAGTTCTAGAAAGACAATTGATACTTCATCTTCATCCAAGAGCTAACGACAACGAACAGAATCATATGGGGTTAAAAATTGTAATAGCATAGTTTCCAAGCTATGTGATAGTATTACCTGCAATAAAACTGACAGCGAAGGTGATGCTGAAAGTAGTGAAAGAGAATTCTGAATAGAAGGCGATGAAAAAACCGAGAGTTCAGAAGTACAATGTGAACTGAAATCATAAGGAAATGTATATTGTTGGAACCTGAAAATATCTACAAAACAAGAAATGATGAGAAAGATCACAATACACTGGATGAAAGTTTCTTTGGCCCTGATATTTCAGATTCTGATAAGACGACTTTCACCATACATGGAAATGAAGCTACCGTGGAATATTTCATGTTGCTTGGACATCTTTACTTTGATTTTTCAAGGCATGTGTTTTATGTAAAATGAAGTCAAAACAATTTCTCATTGCATTAAAGGGACAATGCTATGTGTTAAAACAGTGTGTAATACATTCACTTGGAACTCTCAAAATTTATCGGAAAAGAAACCACAAGAGATGCTTTAATAGCAAGTTCTTTATTATTATTATTTTGTGTATTGTTCCAGCAATTTAAGTCTTGCTACAAATCACTGGGTTTGCCAATATTTCTAAGGTGTACATTCGATAAAACCATTTGAAATATGGCAGCACCAATTAAGAGCATTTTGGGTTCAAGAAAGAAAAAAGAACTTGAATTCATTAAAAGGTTGTGGTATACCTATATGATTGTCAGGGGATGGGCATTATGACTCCCCAGGATTTTCAGCCAAATATTTAGTCTATTCTGTCATGGATTGAAATTCCGGCAAAATTATTGATTTTGAACTTTTCAAAGAGGCAAGGCGAAAGGCGATTTGGAAAAGGCTACTTGAAACAACATAATGACTAGGCTTGCAAAACAAGAAATGAATGGAGTTAAAGCTTTTCCCACCGACAGACATAAAGCTGTAAGTGTTAAAAACTCAGTATCCAGAAGTTGAACATGAATCTGACGTATGGCATTTGTCTAAAAGTCTAATGAAAAACATTAAAATGGTAGAAAAAAAATACCCAGAGCTGATGGCATAAATAACCATTTATGGTGGGCTGCAAAAAACTGTAGTGAGAGTGGTACCATATTAATGGAAAAGTTCACAATGATCACATAAAAATGGCTAGAAAATGCTGAATGGAAACCTTGTGAGCATGATCAATTGTTGGAAGAAGACCAAAGAAATAAATTGTGGCTATCATGCTCTGAAGAAAATTACTTTGGATAGCACCTTCGTAAAAGATTTTGTTCATATTCAACGTTATATACATACTGGCAGTTTAGAAAGTTATCACAATCTTCGTCTCAGATATGCTCCAAAAAGAATACACTTTTCATTTAATGGCCTTCAACTTAGATACATGATAGTAGCGCTAAATCACAATTTCTATGTTAAGAAAAAAAAAACAAGAAACAAGACTTGTTAAAACTCAGTGCCTCAAAACATTGTCTTGGATCATGAAAAATAAATATGAGGAATCTAATGAAGAATGGAAACTGCTAATAATGCAAAGAATAAAAAAATCTCTGCACGCACATTGTGTGGATCCATTAACGGACGCAGCAATCGATGTGTCACTACCAAAGAATATAGCTTCCCTCCACTAGAGTTACTATGATTGAAGCACTTCTCACGTTTACAGTCAACATAAGGTTGACTACAGACATGTTATACAATTTTATAATAATAATTAATAATGGTTGAATTTAAAACTTACTATTTTTAATTTGTGTGTTTATTAGTGAAGTTTGAAGCCTACATATACTCTGCTGGGTTTCTAATGCTAAGCACTACATATGATGGCATGACAACTCTTCTTCTGTGTCCAATAGCAGTCCATGAATTAATCCACGCTATAAACAGTTTGTAACAGGAATATCGCCAGTCTTATTAGCAGGATTCTTGGTGATGAGTAATATCTTTTTAGCTCTACTTTTTGTTTTTAATGCTAAGTTATGCCTCACAATATTCAAAATGCCATGATCTATAACTAATTTGTGAAAATTAGGATGCTTTATGATAAAGAGAAAATCACCCTTCACCAACATTGTCTAAGAAACACACACTTTCCTCATCATTAGTGATAGGTATACATTTCTTACACTTACACCAATGGATGGAACCAGCATAGTTTTTGGTGTTCACACTGTCACAATGGTTCAAGTCTGATAGGGTCAGATACCATGTTCACTCATTTTCAAAGCAGATGTTGGACTACTGTAGTTATTAAAGTGATTGGCCAGTTTCTTGTTATTCAGAGAAGTTAGTGAAATTAATAGTGAGGTTGTTAGTCATTTAAAACACCTACGCTGGGTGGGTGCATGAGGCTCTCATGACATCATGCATCAACTCAACAATAGGCCGTAATCCAATAACCATTCACCTTGCATGCATTGTTATTTATTACTGATGACAAACTAATGTAATGAATGAAATATTCATTTTTGTGTTATACATTGCAAACATGTTTCAACAATTTATCAAGTCACTTTTTCAAGTGTGCAAAGGACTCTGCCTTTGTTGGCTTAATTTCCTCTTTTCTAGTCCTTTCTCTTTCAATTCCATTACTAAGTTAATCTTTTTTGTTAGGCATTGCTCATCTTCATTAAATGAATCAATGATAAGTGATTTCTCTTTGCAAGAATTATAAATTCTCATTAAGCACCCTTCCTTTAAATGTTTATTTATCAGCATAAGGCTCTGCCTAACTCATATGGGGTACATTCTCTAATTACTTTATTCTGGTACAATTTTCCAGTAATGAGAGCCATGTTTTCATGAACTGAGAACAAACAGGTGTTTCTATCGGTGACATTATACAAAATTGACCAGTTTGCATAACTTAATTTTATATAAGTATTTTCAGAAATAAATTTTGTATGAAGGTTAATAAGCGAGTTTTCTGTTTCTTGAAGGTGACTGAGATACAATCTGCTAGTTTCATCCCTTTCTAAAATGGCTTGCTACTGCCAAGCCTACATGTGCTTCCTCTTCCCGCACCTCAAAGCATTTTGTACGGCAACATTTTACCAATCTGAAATAGGAGCCTATACTGCATACACCTTGTTTAGATTTTGCTCCCGTTTTGAAATTCTCTTTTAACTAGTTAGCTTCACAGAAGAACATTTTCTTTTTTTACCTTGGGTGTTAACTGTTGACATGTAGTTTTATTGAGTTGCAGCCTGTACATCTGAACTCTTCTCAAACGCCTTCAGTTTGTCTTCTACTTTCTTAATTTTATTTGTTAGATGAGCTCTACTTCTTCAGCATCTTTTTCCCAAGGATTAGCCTGCTGTTTCTGACCTTACTACCTGCACTTGGTCCAGGTTGTAGTGGTGTACTTTTCTCTAAAATTTTGTTAATTTTCTCATCCCATTTTTCTTGATTCATAATACCTTCTAGCTCTTCAATGCCAGTATTTTCTCGCTCTTGTTGAGACATGTCCTTTATAAGCCTTACTTTTCCTGCTTCCATCCTAGCATGATATTGCTCCCTTTCCTTTTTCTTGGCTTTGTCATATCTACTTGGATCACTCGTTTAGCATGGATTCTTTTTTCCTTTCGTTTGAAGCCTTCTGTTTTGGGACATTTTGCTTTTTTTCCCCTTGGCCATTATATTACTGTAAAAAGGTTATAAAAATAGTTATTTATTATACATTATTCATAAAGTTATTTTTGAAGAGTGGAATTACAAATAATAAAATGCACTTAATAATAAGTATATTCTAGAACTATTTTTCCATAGATTTTTGCACAGGCCTATATTAATTTTAAAATAAAAATAAATTGTTGGTAAAAGTTTTCTGGATTAAGAAGTATTAGAAGTGAACACTTGGTGGTACTGAATCACAACTCAACTCAAAGAAAATCAAAAGCAAGTAATGAATTTAATAAATATCTACATATTTGTGGAGAAACTTTAGAAGTACCTAGCAAATGTGCTGTTGCATAGTTGATGTCCAAGAAAATATACTTCATAAACTGGTGAGACAATAAAATTACCAGTCTGCATCAGAAAAATGTTGCTGAATTTCATTACTTAGGTCATTAATTTGTGTTCTAATGGAGTTCAATAATACATTATTATAAGATAAACTACTGCATTATGAACTCTCTTACTTTTTCTCACCTCTGTGATTAACATTTAAAAACAATAGTAATGGAGGTGAAATTTTTTCTCTAAACTGTTGAACTTCACAACATTTGAGGTTAGGAATTCCCAATTTTAGAGCTTAAGTGCGCATTCTTTATAATTCATGGAAACTTCAATTTTTAAACATAAAAAGTTTACCTCCTGTGTAGGTCCTGGAGGTGAGAAATTTTAATTACCAAATGTGTAACTAGCACATTTAAACAAAGAAAACAAATAAAAAGCACATGGATTCACACTAATCACAAGACAGCTGCTAAAAGTAGGAATCCAATGAAGTTAGAAAGCCCATAGTGTCATCTCTGGAGACATTATTCAATTGTTAAAATTTTTCACGGGGTGAGATTTCACTTGGGGACGGGCATACTTGATGTAAAAAAGTTGTATATATAAAGTAATCTACTTATTTTCCAAGCATCAATGAGTAATGTTTAGCTGCTCATTCTTATTATAGCAACAAAAGGCGCTATAAATTAAAAATCTCTTTAATTATGAAAGAATGAAAATGCCAACACGGAGGCAAGATCTCATATACTGTGCTCAAAAATGAAGAAAATTATTTAAAATGTGGATTATTAAATCAAATACATCTTTTTTAAAAGTAACTTACAGTAATAATCCATTGTCCATAAAAACATATTTTTCACCACAATATCAAATGAGACTGGAATCTGCCCTGTATCGAAGAATGACCAATTTACAAAAACAAACAAATTAGCACTGCACCAGTGAATTTTCCACAGCCACAACACTGTGTCACAACCTTAACAGCAAACTGATATTTCATTTGCATTGTTAGTTTATATCTAAATGTTATTTGGTTTTACAATTTTACAGCCAGGTTTCTCCTGTGTGGATCATAAACATTTTTTAGATAATTGCACATATGGGCACAAAATTATACAGTAACCTCAGTTCCTGTGTATTTTTCTTGTCACAACCGCAACATAATAAATAAAGGAATACTGAACATGTGTTGAATCATGCATCATTGGTTTTATTTTTCTAATGAAGCCCCATCATGAATACACATCTTAACATTAAACAAAAGTTTCTGCCATTTCTCTAATTATAATTAAGACTTAAAACGTTACACTTTTGTCACAACCACAACACTGATTGACTCAGCTGTATTTTCTGCTATTTACTCACTTTTGAATTACTTCTACATGCCAGCAGCTATGCTGTTCTGTGCAAAAAATTGCATCAGATCTATATTTTAATTTTCTTGCAAGACCACAAATATGTTAATTTAATAGAAATATACAATGAAAAGGAATTTTCCAACTTCTTATTTTCAGAAAATTTGTTTATAATCCTTAAGTGATTAACAGAAAAAAAGGCAATTTTTAATTCATTTAGTGAATCAAATTCTGTTAGTCAAAATCAATTAGGGTTTTTTATAGTTAGGTCTTCAATTAGGTTCTTTTATACTTTTAAATATTGTATTTAAATATTAATAAAACGAAATCCTGCAATTTCTTTACATCAGCCCACTCAGCTACCCTTCTCGCAAACATTTGACTTAAATTCACTTCAATATAAGATTTTCTTAACATCTTGTGATTGGTTATCTATTTTCATGACCTATTTTCTATCTTTAAAGTTGATCCACGTTACCTCTTTTTCACCCATTATGTTTCGAACCATACAAGTGAATGATAAGCATGTAATTTAAAACTTAATTTATAATCGATTCATGAAACGTATTATCTACTTTGGAATACAGGAATCAGCTGTTCTTTGATATTTCGTTCTTGCTTGTGTTCACCTACAATTTGAATGTTTAACACTTTTTTTACCATCGGTTCATTTATTTTTACCAATCACTGGCATTGCAACAAATTATGACATATTGGTGTTGCTACATTATCTATTTTTATACATTGCAGGAATGTGCTGTATAACCTTTTGAGTCAATAATCAATATCAACAGACCTATTTCTAACATGCACTGACCTCACTCTCGGTTCCACTTTCTGGACTTCCTACTGTCTCCCCATTAAATTCTTTGCCGGTGTGAAGCTGAGGAACTTTCTCATACTTCGCATTATTACTTTGTTTCATCTTCAGTGGCAAAATGTGACCACAACCGACCGATTTTTCTAATTACATCGCACAAAACCCATAACAGCTTATTCAACAGAGACGACTGAAATCGTAGTACTATACTAAGTCACTTAACGGAAAGACACATTAACACTGTGATCGATCCGCTCAAAACAGGTATGCTTTCAGTAAAAAAAAATGACTAAATACAACATATATACAAAATAATAATAATAGTCATTTCTAGAAAAATAATATCAATAATTTATTACGGTTAAGTTACGGCTATATCGATTAAATAATATTTCCTTAAATCATTTTGCCATCACCAGGAAGTTATACGTTAGGTTTATCTTTCCTTTTAACAGGCTTGAATTTCTCCTACTCTCAAACGAAAGTTGCCGAACTGCACTCGTATAAACTCGGCGGCGCTAAATGCAAAGTGAAATTCAGGTAACCTGCTTGCGGTGTATCAACAGACTCGCATCATTTCGTACTGTGTGTAAACGTTAACACGAATACATAAAAATTGCATATAGACTTAAGAAAAGGCAATGTACATTTACAGTGCGTTAACAGTGTTTGAATTGTAAAAAGAGTGTTTTGCGCAGTGAACTTGATAGTTGTGTTATGCTGTTTGAGCTTGTGCATATTTATTTATGCAAGTGCTTAAGCATTTGTTTTTATTTTTTACGAATGTAGATAGCATTAGCAAAAGTTCTGATGCTGGTTCTCGATTCTGCCTCCAGCTGTTCCCAAATGGTTTGTCAGGAGATACAGAGAACAGAAATAACCTTATCAATTTGTTTTTGGCTGAAGTAACATTTAAATAAGTCTGTAGTAAAAAGTTACAGATGCACTATTCATTGAAAACAAAATTAAAACGCGTTTCTTCATGGGTAATTTTTATCAGACAGAAGATGCATCTACTCAGCTCTAAGAATATAAAAACGCTGTATAAAACTGCTTTGAGTAAACAAAGGTCTCAAGTTAAATACTAAGCTAAGTTTTTAGCGGTGCAACTATTAGGTTGATTCTAAGTAATGTTCAGTATATAATAATACGATAAAACCAAGATAAAATTTATGTATATAATTATTCTGTTCCGATTACCATGTGGATTTGTCAACAAACGTCCTAAACCTCAGGTTAGTTTGCGCTTACGCCAGTAGGGGAAATTTTGTGTCTCGTTGATGTTCTTCAGAAGTGACGAGCTGCCAACATTGAAGGAAAAACACTCAGTAAAACGACAGGGTTCCTGTGGTTTCGAAATGTAACCCAAGGTTAGGCTACAACAACTAGGTTTGTGTGTAAATGTTAGGGTGACCATATGTCCTGCTTTTCACAGGCTACCGTTTTATTTTTGACCTTATCCTGCTGTCCGCGAAGAGACTCTAAAACTTTATAAACATCCTGCATTTCAAAACCATCCTGCGAAATGGAAAATACGCAATTTTTTCAGCATTGTGCAAATGACTTTTACGAAATAAAGGAAATAGTACCATAAAACCTAACTGAATAGTATACGTTGGCAGCCTTATAAAAACAGTTCTTGAAACAAATTCTGAAGCTTACGGTCTGTGTCCGTAAATTGTTCCGTTTTCAAGTTCTTCACGACTTAATGTGTAGGCTGTGTTCGGTGAAAGATAACTGTAGTGTATACCTTTCACTAAATATGCCGAAAGTTAAAGGAAAATATGTATTAAACACTGACATTCGATCTCTATCCATTTATCGCCCAGGATAAATCTAACAGTGCTGTACGCTGCATGAAGTGTTCAGCATTGTTTTCAATAGCGAACGGCAGAAAAAGTGAAATTTCACGATACGTCCAAACAAAGACAACCAAACTGGCCGACAATGCTGCTGCTTTCAGCTTATTCCTTGCAACTTTCTTTCGAGGAGCTGAATTTGGATCAATTGAACAGAAATTGGCTGAAGGAAGTTTTGCATTCCTCACCGTTCTACACAACCAAACATTTCGTTCAATAGACTGTACAACTAAATTGGTTCAGAAATGATTTGAACCCAAATATTCGTGTACAAAGACAAAGAGTGAGGCTATCATGACTAATGTGATCAGCCCATTTGCCATGTCAGAAGTATTTGTCGCGGTATCTTCGTGTTATCTTATTTGCTGAGCGCCTGTTATTGTTTTATTATTTTGAATTTTGAGTTCTTTGTCCTCCGGCTAGCTATTATCATTCATTCGAGCAAATCTCTTAAACAGGGTGTGTAAACGGAAAGGAGTTGTTACTAAAAGATAACACTGATAAAAGAATTGTTTTTACACTTTTATTGACGTCACATTTTATTGATTTCACATATTTACTTTTGATACATGCCTGACTGCAACTATTATATTTTCGCATGTAACTATAATCACTTATTTGCCGCACATTATTAATTCGCGTATTTCATATCTTTTAACTAACTTTACGACGCGAGAGATTTTGTAGAACTGCGCGACGTTTAACGCGTAAATGATTCTGATGAACTGGGCGACGTGTAACTTCTGAATGATTCTGTAGAACTGCACGACGTATAACCCGCGAATGATTCTGTTGGACTGAGCGTTACCCGTCTCTGGCTTTAGCTTTTTATACTTCCTCACCCCGATATGCCTAAACATTACAACAGAGCTGCTATTGGTGAATAAAACGCGCCAACATTAGCGTCTATTTTTATATCCAATCAAAATTACGAACACATATGCTCTAGGGAAGATATTCCCTCCATTTCTAAGAAAAGCGCGCTAATCTGACGTCGTTTGCTTGTCTCTTCTAATTAATAAACAACTCACCCCATCGTTACATTGTTACCCGCTCCTATTGTCAGTTTCAGTGAAGCCGTGTAAACTTATTTCCTAACAATGCTTATAATTAACAAACATCTCAAGTCATTGTCATACAATAAAGTTAATTTACACTACAATCACTCTGGCATTTACAGTGTTGTGATATAAAATACTGCCACATATGCCCCACTAGAAACATAATTATAAATATTTACAACTTTTTTTGGAAATTTTATAATTGGGTTTTTAGTCTCCTGAATCTTGTAACACACGGTATTTATCACTTGCACTTAACACTGCACACGCATTTAACACACGTCACAACATTTTGCCTTTTTCTCGCCACTATTCACTGGCTCGGGTCTAATGTGTTTGTATACATACATCTGACATTACAACTTTTTATATAGCAAATGCTGTACCCTGAACTATTTATGTCACTGTTACAAGATGGTTATACTTTATTAGGTTATTGACATAAAAATTTATACAATCAAGATTTTTAACCTGGTTCATTTTGTAATTATTGAACACATCCTCTACACAAATATATTTAAATCTCTTAATTCTAGACATAATTTCACATTATCTGTGTGCAATATAAGTGTTTTGCTTTAATTATGTTTACCCCTTTTTATTGTTTTGTGCTTTATATTCAAAATACTCTTGGAATTATATCTACGTACTTTTACTTTAATATAACATTAAGTTTTCATTATTACATGCTTCATTTCAAATGTGGTTAGAGTTTACTAAGAAAATGTTCTTTTTCCCCTTTAAACTTTTATTTTTGGCCTGAATTTATGTCTCCTTTCTCATGACATATATACATAGTTAACCCTCTTTCATTCCAATACTTTATTCTGCAGTTCAGCTTTACTTATCCTGGATTTGCTTGCTTTTCTTTTAGCGGTCATTGCTATTCCCTTTCCTGGATCAAATTGTCTATGACTAAGCATTTCTCGTAGCTGTATCGTAACCTTCCAAAATCTGTTCATGAATAGCCTCTTAAAGGATTCATATGAAATTTTACCCCCTGATACCATTTGTATACAATCTAAAATTTTCTGAACAACACATCTTTTAACAACTGTCATTTTCAATTCTTCCGGTATCTTTTTAATTTGAGAGCACTCTGACAAGTCTGTAATAAACTGTACTGGATTGGAGTTTTCATTCTGAACAGCTTGGTGCTTGTTAATTTCAGAAGTTAGTTTTTGATCCAAATTTATAGACAAAACTTTAACTTCTTCGGCTTATTTCTTTGTGTTTCCGACTCCTTCTGAATTTCAGATATCTCCCCTCTGAAATTAGCTTGCGCCTGAATTAAATCTGCATTCGTAGCCACCTTCATTTCTCTTAGATCACTTGAAATGCTATTCATTCGGCTACCTAACTGTACATTTTACATCAACATGTTCAATTTTAATATTAACCTCACGTTTTTGGTTAGATATTTCCCTGCTCATGTCTGACATTATCTTTGAAACTTTTCCTATCTCATTTGCTATTATTTCCTGATTTTCATTTCTTATTCTTGTCATACTACTATCTGGCTCCATAAATTTCTTTTCAATTTCTTCCCTGTTTTGTTCTAAGCTCCTACTAATATCTTCCCTTAATTCCTTATGACGTTTTCATAGCTTCCCTTAATTCCCTATGATTCTTTTCCATATTCTTATTTAATGTTTCACCAAAATTTCTCAGCACTTCCATCATCATACCAGCATCAAAATTAACATTTTTTGCCATTCTATTCTCACTTTCTTCACTAATATTTCCTCCCTCAAATCCTACATTGTTTGAGATATTTTCCGTAACCTGTATTGAATTACAGCTAACTGTTACATTATCCCCTTCCATAATTGTTTCTTCTGTATTATTAGTGGACATTGTTTTCTTAATCCTACCACTTCTTAACAACATTTAATTTCTCGCAATATTTTTTCTTTTAGGATACACAAAAAATTTACAATTTTCTAACCTTTATTATGCTATCTGATGATGTTGCTTTGATTCCAGCTTCCTACCCCTCTCTCCTAGATGTATATGTCGCTTCTGCGACGTACTATGATGGATCTGCGTCGTCTCGCTGTCTTGGTATCCTTCCCCTGTTGCCTTCTATTCTCGTAGTTACGATGTCCATTCATCCGCGTCGTCGGTCGTTCTGGTGGTTGTTTCTGGGATCTGCGCAGGACCCTTTAGAATGAACGGACCTGACACTGGGTTCGAGATTGAGAAAAATGGCGGCGGTAGTTGGTGGTGATCCCTGACGTGCTTACACTCGCCAACTGCTGTGTTGTGTTTCCGATGCCTGTGATTTATAGTATTTTAGTAACTGCGGCAGTTTATAATCACATTAGCGAAGCAATAGTGTTTGAAAACCTTTATTTGAGCAATTTGGGAAACGGCAATAATCACTGCCATGTACTTTCCAAGTGTTACTTATGTTTACTAATATATTACATGTAGATTATGTCTACATTAAATGTAAAGTATAATTATACATGTTTTAATTTACCTACTTGAGAATATAGTTTGTGTCATGGTTACTGTGGTGAAATAAAGAAATTGTTACAGTTTGGACGTATTGGTTGTAAATATACTTAACCTAAAACATTACAACGCCATTATGTTTCCGGATGTAAATCGAACTTTGATTATAATGAATAGAGGTGCAAATAATTGTGATAAATATTTTAAAATATGCTATATACAGTGTTAATTTGAGTTATAAAATATATTAAATTATGTATATTTGTGAAATACAATAAAACAATTATGAGTATTTGAGAGTGTATGTGTATAATGAGTCCCAGTTATTCTCATATACCGGAGTATTGCCATTCATATTTCCAAAATACAAAGATTTAAAAGAAAACGGTTAATATTAAAAAATTGTAAACACTTTACGCCTTCGAAGGATTCACCTGTATGCATACATCGTTGTTTCCGACTTAGTTATAAGAAAGGATAAATTCCGTTACGGTGGTTATTTTATAACGGTTCCAAGAAAGTGGTTAAACTGCAGAATGGTGCATTTCTGACAGTTTGTTTTAATTCAGCCATCGTATTTCTGCTGTTACGTTGTTGCATGCAGTACTGTAGATTGCATGAATGTTGTTTTGCAATGCTATCTAAGGTTATTTATTTCATATATTTCACTTGCAGTGCTGGTTTAAGACTACTTATTTGTTATATTTCAGTCTGTCGGTGTGGACTCTGCAAAAACTAGTAAAGGATGCTATAAGTCGCTAAGTGGTATAGTTTTGAATAATTATTGCAAACTTATAAATGAAAAGCGTTCAGTGAAAGCAAAAGTAACCCTAAAGCTTCTAAATTTAATAGCTAATTACTGTAAACAACGCCATTTCGTATCATCCAGTGTATATTTTGTGCATATAATATTGTGTACGTACAGTGTGATTAACAGTGTAAATAGTGACACGTAATTTTGAGTGAACTCAATCAGTGTCAACCTCAATATCAACAGTTCTGTTTCATGCAAGTATTACAATGTTTGCAGTTCATAAAACTATGTCTTTTGTAATTTAAATAAGTAGCTATAGTTTAGAAATGCTGTTAAGTTATAGCATACAAAACTGTGCACTGCATGAATGTTGTTTGAGGTTACATATTTCATTTAATGTTAAAATGCATTTAGTTTACTTAAAAGGCAGCGTTTTTGTGCACAACAGCATATATCTACACAAGACATGTCACTGCACCACATTAATTGTATTTTACTGTGGAGAAGTCATAACTTGTAGACAAGAACTGATTAAGGCATTTCCCAAATTCCCACCACATACGGCCGCCATTTTGAATGTCAGTGTCAGGTCCGGTATCCAGAGGGTGCTGATCTGCGTCTTGTAGTTAATTTCACTGCTCCATTCGCTCCATGCCCTGGTTATTATGTCCCTTCCTGGTTAATTTCGCCCCACGTTCTGAGAGCAAATTTGTCGCGGTATCTTCGTGTTATCTTATTTGCTGAGCGCCTGTTATTGTTTATTATTTTGAATTTTGAGTTCTTTGTCCTCCGGCTAGCTATTATCATTCAGTCGAGCAAATCTCTTAAACAGGGTGTGTAAACGGAATAGAGTTGTTACTAAAAGATAACACTGATAAAAGAATTTGTTTTTACACTTTTATTGACGTCACATTTTATTGATTTCACATATTTACTTTTGATACATGCCTGACTGAAACTGTTATATTTTCACATGTAACTATAATCACTTATTTGCCGCACATTATTAATTCGCGTATTTCACATCTTTTAACTAACTTTACGACGCGAGAGATTTTGTAGAACTGCGCGACGTTTAACGCGTAAATGATTCTGATGAACTGGGCGACGTGTAACTTCTGAATGATTCTGTAGAACTGCACGACGTATAACCCGCGAATGATTCTGTTGGACTGAGCGTTAGCCGTCTCTGGCTTAAGCTTTTTATACTCCCTCACCCCGATATGCCTAAACATTATAACAGAGCTGCTATTGGTTAATAAAACGAGCCAACATTAGCGTCTATTTTTATATCCAATCAAAATTACGAACACATATGCTCTAGGGAAGATATTCCCTCATTTCTAAGAAAAGCGCGCTAATCTGACGTTATTTGCTTGTCTCTTCTAATTAATAAACAACTCACCCCATCGTTACATTGTTACCCGCTCCTATTGTCAGTTTCAGTGAGGCCGTGTAAACTTATTTCCTAACAATGCTTATAATTAACAAACATCTCAAGTCATTGTCATACAATAATGTTATTTTACACTACAATCACTCTGGCATTTACAGTGTTGTGATATAAAATACTGCCACATAGTAAAGGACTTGGAAAAAGCAAATTATGTCACTGTGTACACAGACTCTTCAAATCATAAATCCACAAAACTATTTCCCCTCCTGGTTCGTTATTTTGATTATAACAATGGCGTTCAAGTAAGGTTCTAGACTTTCAAGAAAAGTTAGGGGAAAGTGCTGATATTATTTCCTCATATGTATTGAAGACGCTTGGAGATTATCATCTTGAAAATATAACAGTTGGACTCTGTGTAGATAGCACAAGTACACACTTTAGTGGTTCATCTCGAAAAGGATCTAATGTATATTCCAAAGTGCAAAAAGCGCTTGAGAGATCAATTTTTGGAGTAGGTTGTAGTGCTTACATTGTGAATAATACAATACAAACTGCTGTAGACTGCCTTCCAGTTGAGAGTTTAGTGTGCAAAACCTACTCCTATTTTCACATTTATACTGTACGTGAGGCCTCCTTGGTGGAATTTTGCAATCTCGTAGAGGTTCTTCGAACGTTCTTGGTTGCAATGGAACAAGGTGGCTATCTATGTTACCTTCAGTTGTACATGTACTGAAATTACATCCAGTCCTGAAATCATACTTTCAATCCCAAGACAGGTGCCCAACTATAATCAAACAGTTTTTTTTTGGCATCCTTTGCCTGAGGTGTGGTTTTATTTTGCACAATCTCAAGCAGCGCTTTTTATGGTGGTATACAATTGCTAGAAGGGTAACATGTTGCTCTGATAGATGTTTGTAAGTTACTTGAAGGTCTAAGGAGAAAGCTCTCAGACTATGCATTTAAACCCTCAATTGTTCAGGAAAAACTAAGAGCCCTTGAAAAGATGGCCTAATTAGTGTTTCAGATTTCAAAAGAAATGCTACAAAATTTTACTCTACTCGTTTGCAATATTTAGATCAATGGAGTTTTAATTTTTCTGAATTAAGTGTATTGAATTGGGTAAGTCTGAATTCTGTGTTTGAGTGGAATGATGCACAGAAGTCCTTGTGTTTTACAATTAAATACACTGGGAAAGAAATAAATGACACAACCCTATTTTATGAAATTTCAAACGTTAGCGAATATGTTACAGTTACAGAAATTAAGGAATGGGATACAATACATACACCAACACATTAGAGATGGTTGGAAATATTCATCAAATTTGAAGAAAGAAATATTGACTTTAAGAATGTAGGTAACAATGTAGAATTTACCTTAGCCTTCCTGCTACAAATTCACCAACGGAAAGGGTGTTTTCAATTATGAGCAATATCTGAACAAATGAAAAAGCCAGAAACTCTGAAACATATGCTTATCACAAAATGTAATTTGAATTATAACTGTTCCATGATATGCTTCTTTGGAACAGAAAATTGTTAAAAGCAATTCATGGCAGTGAAATGCATGACAGCCTATCTCACTAACTTCTTAAAAGAACATCGACATTGCATTGTTTTCAATATTATGTAAGAATAACTGTTAGTGTTAATAGTAATAATAACAGTCTGGTAAGTATCATTAGTAATATTTATATTCAGATGTTTTAATCATAAAAATTGCCATCCAACAACAGTGTATTTCAGGTTTATTGGTGTTAAAAGGGAGAACATATGATGTATTACAACGTATATATATACAGAGAGAGATAATTTACACTAGCCTAAGTGAAGTGAAGCAGAAAAAAATCCAGCTCTAGTAAGGTACCAGACCAGTTTATTAATGGGCCCTGCTTTTTCTGTCTGAAAAACTGGTCACTCTAGTATATATGAACGGAATGAAAGGGACCTGTGGTTTCCAAATTTAGTCAGAGGTGGAGTTATGACGCCAGGTTAGCGTGTGCGTATGAACGGAATTTAACTAACCTGTTCTCGCGAATTACACTTGTACGTCTTGGCTTGGCAGCTTCCTCTGTGCATGCGCAATAGTAATAAGGCGCAGTTCCTCTCTTGAAAACTGTCTAGTATGCGTGATAGAGATGGTGCGATAGACATAGTTTCAAGATTAGCAAATAGGAGTTCAGAGGAGGCCTAGTTGGTGATTATACGTGTACTCTGGCTGCCTGGCTTATTTCTCTGGATATTATATCTAAGTACCCTATTTAGTTATTTTGTTTGAGTAGCTTCTTATTGTTTCTTTTTACGGTATAGCGTTATTAATTAATTTAGTATACATAGTAGTTTTTAACCTGATATTGCCCTTTGCGGGCTAAAATGGAATTGAATATGGAACCAGGGGAACTTGATTTACCATGTAATACTGATGTTGATCTGGATAAACAAAATGAAACATCGAATCAATCTAAATCCAACTACAAATGCACGTACAGTTATAGCGATTCTGGCAATTTCTTCGTGAATGTAGTGAGCAATAATGGCAATTTAAGTCGGATTCATCCCATCAAATATGATAAAATACTGTTTCAGAACAACTTTACGGTTCAATCAAAATCTGCAGGTAGAAACAATCATTAAATATTTCTGATTCCTTCTCTAAAGCAATCAAATTTCTTTCCTCTGACTTTAATGAAACCTTTAATGTGTGGTCTTTCATCGCATTCTACAAAATCATGAAAAAAGGAATTAGATACCGAAAGAAAGTTCAAGAAATATCCAGAATAGATGCAGGTTATGAAATAGTAGATGCACATAGATTTCACCGTAAGGTAACTGATGGAACAAGGTAACGCTACATTCATTCCCACTCAATCAGTATCACTAACTTTCAGGGCCCAGATGTTACCTCAGGAGTTTTTCTTTATGGTTCTTTGTCAAGTAGACGAATATGTAGACAAATCTTTGCAGTTCAAGAACTGTTTGCTATTTGGTCATCCAGCATCATTTTGTAAGAACCCAAGATCATGTCGGTCACGTGGAGACAATCATAATATTTCTGTGTGTGACATCCTTTATTAAATGTATTAATTGTGGATCATCCCACAAAGCCAGTGGTAAATCTTACAGCAAATATATAATAGAGTAAGAAGTTCTGAAAAACGTCTCAGCAACTTAGAATATCGAGGTCTGGAGCTGTAAATATGATCATAAAAGAGCTTCATATTCTGATTTTTGTTCAGGAAAAGGAAAACCAATCAATCTCGATATATTAAGTCAAGTTGCTTCTCCAAATCTGATAGCTTTTCAGGCCAATATTGCGTCTCAAGTCTCACGTAAAAAATCTGAAAACAATATAAAGGAAGTCGGTTCGCCCTAGTGATTAAGAGAACATCTTACTCTCCAGGTCAAGGGGCACAGAGAATTGGTTGAAGTCATGTTGATATCTCCAAAGTTTTAGTTCTGCCTAATGGCAGATCACACTCTTCAGCTACTCCATTGATTTCTTCTTGTAAACATTTGAAGCTGTCTGGAAAGTTTAACTTAACAAACATCTGCTTCTAGTGCTGTTAATTTAGTAGATATCAGTGAACAATGTGGTTTTAAAGTAAATTGATATCATCGTATAGAGTAATTCTGATAATATGAAGATTGGTTTATCAAAACTAAGGGAAGAAATGTCATCAAAGATTTTGTAATCTAAAATACTTCCATCACATGATCGATAGAATACCATATTGTTCCATACGGTTTTGGAATGACAAAACTGTTACAAACAAGAAAGAACAATTAAGGAATTTAAATAATCGCCGTAAATATGATTTGATTTTAATTACAGAAACTTGGTTAAGAGACAATTCCAGATTTAATATCCCGAATCTACAGTAATTTGTCCAGATCGTCCTTTTAGAGGTGGCGCTATTTTGGTTGCAATAAAGAATGGCGTATGTTTGCATCAATATGAAATGTTTAACAGATTTGATTATTTGGCTCAAGTTATAAAATTTGTTATTACTGATCTTCAACTCTTCCTTGTTTATAAAGTTCCAAACACTGTTTCACTCATATTGGAAAAAATTTCAACTTTCTTAAGTTGATAAAGCTACGATTTTAGGTGACTTTAATTACACCTTTAAAGTTGATCAAAGTTAATCCGGTGATTTTGACTGTCCTCTTATTCGATATTTGTCGTCATGTAACATCTATGTTTTAAATAATGGATCTCTCACAAGGATTGGTTCATACGGTCAGAATGATTCCTCTCCTGATTTGATGTTTGTTTCAGGATCATTAATGAACTCTACTGAATGGGAAGTAACCTCTGACACTATAGGTAGTGACCACTTCCCTATTGATGTCAGCGTAAGAAATAGTGGAGTAAATATCCTTGAGAATGTCGTCAAATTTCGCCAGCTAAAGATAAACAGAAATCAATTCTAGGACTTCCTTATGTCTGCACTCCAGCATAAGGGGAATGTTGAAGCCGAATATTCCTTCCAGTTCATTTACGATATACTAAATTTATATATAGACACCTTTCATCCTTTGGTTCGGCAGTCAGGAAGAAAGTTTATTAAGAAACCTATATGGCGGACAGCCATAGCTGTTCGAAGAAAGGCCATTCTGTCCTTTCAGACATGTAAATGCTTAGAAAAATATTTAATTTAAAAAAATCGCTAAAGTTTCTGCTAGAAGAATAATAATCAAAGAATCCGATAGATTAAAATTAAATTGAGCCTTATTTATGAACGCTCTTAAACTGTTGTGGTCCTTCTTTTTTCCAGACCTATAAAATTCTAGGGAATTACTCTGGACCACAAGTTCTCTTGGAAGCTAAGGACCTAAGCAGTTAAAGAGTGTTCATAAATAAACTCTTTCGGAAACCCCATTTTGAAAACACTACCACTAATTTAAACGGTAGATGAAATATCTTTAAATTTCTTATTGGGGTGCTCATCCTTTAGCCTTGATGACTCTTTTCATAACATAGTTTGTCCGACTATTGAATACAGCTGGATTATATTCAACAAATTGCCTGTTGCTCCAATGAATAAAGTATATTCGTCAGTGTACGAAATTGCAAAACTAAATTTGGGAATATCAAGCAATTCAGAGATGCAATCCACTTTAAATGAAGTTGGATTTATCCCATTACCTGTTCGGCAAAAAATCTTGCATCGATGTTCATCAGCAAACTAATCACACACTCTCAAGACAGATTGTACCTCTTCCTAAAAGTATTCGGCAGTCTGTGGCGACAGGCTGCAATCAGGATAACTTGTATCATATACCTCTTTTCTTCTCCTGGTACAAATTCAATAATATCCGGAATATTACCACTACCCCTCGCCACCCTCAGTTTTGAATAGTTTGAATTATATTTTCACAATTTCGATATAGACATTGATACATTTGATAAATCTCGTCATTTCCCCCTTCTGAAGATACTCCCCGAAATACTGAAATGTATCCCATCCAAAATTGTAACAGTGTTTTACTGATGCATCTAAAGGCAAGTCCCAGGGTGCTGGAGCTGCGTTTTAGGATCAAAATCTTAGCCTTCATGGATTAATACAATTAGATAACAGTTGGTCGATTTATTCTGCCGAAACTGTTACTATCAGAGCTCCCATTTTTACTTTCTCTACTACGTATAGTAAGTAGGGGAAGTATTGTACTCCACCCAAAAATTCGATACCGAGATTTCACCGGAAATACATGTTTTGAGACCCCCTGAATACAAAAAAAGCATTTTTGGAAGCATGTCCGTGTGTGTGTCTTTGAACAGCATAACTCAGAAACGAACAGTCGGATAAACACCAAACTTGGTATTTAGTTTCAGTATCTTCCAGAGATGCGACACGAAGGTTTTCAAGAAACAAATTAAAAAATCTGATGTGTTACACTCACATTACTTTCTCTACTCTTGTACAAACTATTTTTACAAACGCCTATTTTCCATATGCTTCATGTTAATCGAGATATCGAGATGTCAACCTTATTGGTAATTTTCTTGTAGATGCAAGGGGAATATGCTAGGTTTAAAGCGATAGTCAAATATTTTAACGCTGGTTGCTATGTGGCGCATTCCATTCTCTTTACATGTCCAGGACATAAAAAAACGAATAACGAATTTGAGAAAAAGTATAAGTATTGAAAAATTTAAGGGAATAACAAGCAATATCTCGAAAACGGTTCACTCAACAAAAGAAATGTATATGACATAAATTGTGTATTTTAACGCGATCTACATTTTTTGTGTAGTAAAATTTTGTCTATCTCTTATGGTTTACTAGTTATGCAAACGTCGTTCACAATGAAGAATACTTTTGGAGACATTCCCAGAAAATTCGAGATATACATTTCATTTCTCATGACATTATCTTAAACATATGATATTTTCATCAAAATCGTTAGAGCCATTTTTGAGAAAATTAAAATTTTCGAAAAATGTTCCATGTAAAGGGTAGTCTTGGGTGGGGGGATTTTCTTGAAAACCTTCGTGTCGCATCTCTGGAAGATACTGAACCTAAATACCAAGTTTGGTGTTTATCCGACTGTTCGTTTTTGAGTTATGCTGTTCACAGACACACACACACACAGACACACACAGACACACACACACACAGACACACACACGGACATGTTTCCAAAAATGCTTTTTTTGGATTCAGTGGGTCTCAAAACATATATTTCCGGTGAAATCTCGGTATCGAATTTTTGGGTGGAATGCAATACTTCCCCTACTTACTATACGTAGTAGAGAAAGTAAAAATGAATAACGCATTTGAGAAAAAGTATAAGTATTGGAAAATTTAAGGAAATAACAAGCAATATCTCGAAAACGGTTCACTCTACAAAAGAAATGTATATGACATAAGTTGTGTATTTTAACGCGATCTACATTCTTTGTGTAGTAAAATTTTGTCTATCTCTTATGGTTTACCAGTTATGCAAAAGTCGTTCACAATGAAGAACACTTTTGGAGACATTCCCAGAAAATTCGAGATATACATTTCATTTCTCATGACATTATCTTAAACATATGATATTTTCATCAAAATCGTTAGAGCCATTTTTGAGAAAATTAAAATTTTCGAAAAATGCTCCATGTAAAGGGTAGTCTTGGGTGGAGGGATTTTCTTGAAAACCTTCGTGTCGCATCTCTGGAAGATACTGAACCTAAATACCAAGTTTGGTGCTTATCCGACTGTTCGTTTTTGAGTTATGCTGTTCACAGACACACACAGACACACACACACACACACACACACACACACACACACACAGACACACACACAGACACACACACGGACATGTTTCCAAAAATGCTTTTTTTGGATTCAGGAGGTCTCAAAACATGTATTTCCGGCGAAATCTCGGTATCGAATTTTTGGGTGGAATGCAATACTTCCCCTACTTACTATACGTAGTAGAGAAAGTAATAAATAGGTGCAGCTGAGTCACATGCTATATATATATATACACCATGTGAGTCAGCTATATACCGATATATACCTATATATACACCATGTGAGTCAGCTATATACCGATATATACCTATATATACACCATGTGAGTCAGCTATATACCGATATATACCTATATATACACCATGTGAGTCAGCTATATACCGATATATACCTATATATACACCATGTGAGTCAGCTATATACCGATATATACCTATATATACACCATGTGAGTCAGCTATTTACCGATATATACCTATATATACACCATGTGAGTCAGCTATATACCGATATATACCTATATATACACCATGTGAGTCAGCTATATACCGATATATACCTATATATACACCATGTGAGTCAGCTATATACCGATATATACCTATATATACACCATGTGAGTCAGCTATATACCGATATATACCTATATATACACCATGTGAGTCAGCTATATACCGATATATACCTATATATACACCATGTGAGTCAGCTATTTACCGATATATACCTATATATACACCATGTGAGTCAGCTAATACCGATATATACCTATATATATACCATGTGAGTCAGCTATATACCGATATATACCTATATATACACCAAGTGAGTCAGCTATATACCTGTATATATAGTTAAATTTCGGTGCATGCTATTGAATATATCATCACCTTCTTACTTTCATTAACCCAAAACAATTGAATGGCAAGTGTACTTGAAAAATACAAAGTATAAACAAATTCAAACTCGTTCGGAAATGGTTCATGACACAAACATCTTATTCGAAATAACTTGTTTTTATAAAAATATCTGCATTTTCTTCGCAGTAACCTTTGTCAAGGTTTCTTATGGTTTACCCCTTATACAATTATATAAAATTCACTCAGAATGAAGCTCTGAAACTTCAGAGACTATGCAGGAAAATGCAATGCATGCATTTTATTAGTAAATACCTTAAACATATAATAGTTTACTCAAAATTGTTCGGGACATTTTTGAAAAAAATGTAACGGAAACGTTTCCATGTAAAGGATAATTTGGAATATAGGGATATTCTTAAAAATATTCGTGTCATCCTTGGAAAACTTTGAGCTTAAATACTAGCGTTTTGGGTAAGGCATACAACGCAGGGGGACACCTCGCGCGTTGCGACTTACGTAGATCTATTGTGGCTACTACCCCAGGAGGAAGGGGCGAGGCGAATGAATCACAGGAGGCTACAGGCCGCAGACAGGCAGGACACGGAAGCGCGCGAATATCCCTAACAGTTCCTGGCACGAAAATCCGTCCAAATGTTGGAGCTGTCTAGAGAGGGTGATTAGCGACCCGTCATTAGAGTAGCTCTCTATTGTCCACGGAGAATCAGTGGAGGTTTTGGGGTGAAGAGAGTTAAGCGGCCCTCACCTTCTTTGCGCTCAAAAATTAAACAATCATGCAATCACAGTTTATTTGAAAATTCTCAGCCTAATTGTTTCCAGAGGTTGGGTTGCTGCAATGTTTTTCTCTACAGTCTGCACTGCTTTACAAGATTGTTTATACATTCTCAGGCTCCAAGTTGGCAAACTGTAGAGAGGGAGTATATGCTCTAACTCTCTAACCACCTGCTAGGGGACGTGAAGGTGCACTGTCTGCCAAGCCCCCCCCCTCTCCCTAGTTTACATGATTGCTATGACAACGTGGCTTCAAACATTTTTTCTGCCTGTGATTTGAAACCTGTAAGTGCTGGGATGGTCTGAACAGGTAAAAATCGTTTCACGTCCTTCCCAAGTAACTGTAAATCATACCTGCTTAGGGGCCTAGGAGCTACGGGGAGGGATATAGCTACATCACGCCATGAATCATGCTTTCTTTTTTGTAGGTTAGGTGTTTATCGTTTGTTGCAAGTGGCTTGTGGATGTTATCGTTTGTGTTTGCGAAATTAATGCAATTAATGACAAGTGCAATACTTGAAACACCGTTCATCAGGTGGAAAGACGAGGACAAGAAAGACATGTTTGCCGTTTTCGGTTTTTAAGAACATTGCGCGAGCTCTAAATAAGCATGAAGATTCAGTTCAACACCTGTAATGCAAACTGCAATTGAACACTAGTTTAAGGAATAGAAATATAATTTCTGATGGCCCACAGGAAAATGCAAGTCTATTTAGGTTTCAATTCAATTAAAATGTTCCTACGTATACACTATTTTTCCAGATGGTTATAGATGCTGTGTTATATTTGGGAAAGCAAGAACTTGGATATAGGAGCCACAGTATATATATAGAAACATTCCGTTTTTTATTTATGGACGCTCTTTAACTACTATGGTCCTTAGGTTCCATTCTATATTGGGCTTGAAAGACCGGTTATTTTGCTCAGAGGACTCTTTATATGGCTTGAGACTATTTTATGTGCTGTAAACCTACAACACGGGACCAACGGATTTACTTCTTTTCGAAGGACACCGTGCTAAGGATTTTGCGCCCGAAAATATCCATTGCCCTCCGCCGGGTTTGAAACCGCAACCTCGGGAACTACAGGCTAACATGATACTCCTAGACCACGGAGGACGACAGGAGGCACAGTCAAAGTGTAAGTTCGATAAATCGTGGATATTTCAAGGAACTCCTTGCTTTATTAATATGTAGGAGTCCATTGGAAATTCAAAATCACAATTTGAAAATTAATTTTGTATTCAGGGGGACTCCAAGAAAATTCAAAATAAAGTCATAAACCGCAATCCTGAATACATACAAGATCATATGAAAAATGAAATTCATAGTAGTAACCTTTTTGCTATTGACGTTAATGACAGCACATATATAACTAAAAATCACCGTGTTCTATCATACTAAGCGGTGAGAATTTTGAAGAAAACGGCTTTGAATATTTTCTAGGTTTTTATTATGTTAGTGCTAATCGAACATCTGAAGCTTTGTTTAATCTTCTGGGTGGGATTTTGTCTGAGTTTTTACACGAAAACAAATTACTGGCTCAACGTTATATGGGAGAAGTGTAATGGTAGACCATAAATGGTCGTCAGAGAAAAATATATAAAAAGTATCTCAATGTCTTTTTATGCATCGCGTAGCTCATCGACTAAACCTGGTGCTTCAACACAGATTAGTTTGATTTTCTAAACTTCGCATATTTTTTGCAAGTAGCAGTAGGATTCCTTCATTTTTCCACAATTCATCTAAAAGAAAAGAGGTACTACATTGATTCTCAGTGGGACATATTCCAAACCTGGCAGAAACTATGTGGTGTTCTAACTCAAAACTACGCACTGTAATTGTAGACGATTGGGAAAAATTGGAACAAGTATTTGAGAATATCATGAACGACAAGCAATCTTATAAAAGATAAATTCATCTCAGTAAGGTATTTTTGAACGAAATGAATAGTTTCGAATTTACTCTTCGGGCTGTTGTGTTCAATGACATTTTTCTATGGCATTCTTTTTTAAGTGTGGCAAAACAGATTACTTACTATTGTTTATTGCATTTCAAATATAAGGGTGACATGTGATTTAATAAGCAATTAATGAAATTGGCAATATTCTTTTACATTATTTGAGAAAACTAAAAGCTGACCAATCTGACTCAAAGTAGAGAGCATGGACAGAGGATGACATTTTCAACAGTTTCAAGATTTTATTTTTCGAAATGTTCAAATCAATATCAGTGGAAATGAAAGTAAGGTTTCAGGATTGTAACAGTTTACAATTTCTTGCCCTAATGGATACCACAAGATTTGAAAAATACACTAAAGTGTTTCCTTCTTGGGCTGTTGAAAATTGACAACAATTTTGTGTATAGATCTGTTTGGGACATAAGCACAAGGGGACTGCGCCCCCATGTGACCCAGGGGAGCGGGCGACAGCCGAGAGTCACTCCCACTCCCGAGAGCTTTTCCATGGACCGGCACCTGATTGACTAATCCGACCACCCATTACAGGGTGGAAGTGGATACGCCACTTACGTGCGTCAACTCCCGAAAGGGAAGACTACCTAGCACCTCGGTGGGGCCGACATGATCCAGCACCTGTCTACCGGAGGACCTGGAAGGGTCTCACAACCCCGCCTGGACGGGAAACCGCCCAGATGTACCTAGTCCCCCATGGGTATCGGGAACTACTGCCCCGCCGAGTTCAACCCAATCCGAAGAACTCTCAATCGGGAGCGGTTCGAATGTTCGGCCCAGCATACTTCTAGTAATGTCAGAAGTAATCTGTTTGGGAAAATCGCAATAATTTGATTAACATTGTCCCATCTATGGCAGAGATTTATCCCTTCAGTTAACAGTTTTCCGTCGGGTAGATTACTCCGCCGTGGTCTTTCCGGTTAGTTAATGGTTGGGCCGGGGCGTCACATCATAGGTAACGTAAGCTTTGTGCTGCCGACTACGTGGGAAGAAGTCAGGCGTGGATAGAGAAAAAGAGAGTAATTTCGGCGTGGGCCAAGCAGAAATCTGTAGAAAGAGTTGTATGTGAAAATATCTAGGTCTTTTCTGACTGCGATGCATCTCCAAGACTTCATGTTGGATTGGAAGGAATGAACGTGGATAGCTTGGCACAGTGCAATTTTCGAAACTAGCGGTGAGTTCCAGACACATGTATCATAAGATAAATTTCTTTTTAAAATTTCCATGAATTATGGCTGCTCGTTGATATTTCTTCTTTCCTCTGCCAAGGAGATTTAAGTATACTGTGTACTATATATCGGGAAGTATAGAAAGCAGTTAAATTACTTGAGTGGATTTTCGGAGTAGCCACAACTAAACTGAATTACTGAAGGTATAATTGTTAACTTTTTGAAACGAGCTGTGTTACTGGTTGTCATGATAGGATAAAATTGAATGGGCCCTTGCTAAGCGTGGTAAGTGAAAATGATATCTTATAGCCTCCGTGTTTGAATACTTTATTAACTACCTGTTTTTATTTAAATTTTGCAAGTTATTTTGAAAGCGATACTTTTGGAAAAATGGTACATTTTAATTGGGGGAGCTGCTCCGCGAATTGTTACTTGGTCCATTAACTCTATTAGTAATTGTAGGCAATGTGATATACACTTGTGAACCGACAGATCTGGGCTTGAGTCTCAAACGCTTAAAATGCTTCATATAAGCAACTAATTCATTTAGTGACTTGAACATAGAATTGAACGGTAACCTTGATTAAAGACAATTAGCTCAGTAAATAATTTGAGTCAAAGTTACCTTGGTTGATTTCAGAATTTTCAATGGCCTTCTTTGTTTTTCACCTACACCCTAAACTATAATATTTAGACGAAGGATGTAAAACGTAGACAGTTGCACTTATCATAGACAATCAAGATTATAAATAATTTTGTTCAAAAGGTTTAGAGTTTGACTACCTAATTTACAATTTTACTTATAAATTAAGTAACTGTTGAACTAATAATCGTGGAGAAATGGGGGAGAAACCAAATAGTTTCGCTTCATGGAAAATGGTGCTTATCAGATTGTTTTCAAAAGGGTCTTGGATTGGTACCTGGAGGGTCGATTTCGCCTAGAGAGTAGGAGAAGAAGTAAACAGTAGTCTTTATTGCAGAGAATCAAATTATTAAATCAATTTGCTGAATAAAACCTGATTCAAATTCTATAATTTTCGGTTTTGTATAAATCCTAAACTATTTTCACAGGTTACTATCCGAACATACAGACAAATGAGAAATAATATAAGAAAACAAAAGATTTTTACCAAAAATATGAAAATTATAAGCATTAATAGAATATGTTTCACAAATCTAAAATGTAGAATATTTTGCCCATGTAAACCATGTAACATGTAATACTGTCTGGTGGAGCCAGAACCAGGTTAGATTATATTAGACTAGGTTAGCTTAGGGAAGCTTAGATGGTGTCAGCTTAGGTTGGGTTAGGTTAAATGGTGTCGGACCAGGTTAACTTTGTCTTTTATGTCGTCAAACTTGAGTTCAGTCCATGCTTGATTATGTTAGGTAGTAGAAATCAGGTTAGATTATGTAGCTTAGATGCGGTCAGGTTAACTTAGGAAAGCTTAGATTGTGTCAAGTTAAATTAGATTAGATTAGGCTGTTTTAGGTTAAATCGGGTTGAATTAGCTGAGATTATATGCATTCACCATAAGGGCACATTGCGTTATACATCATACATAGATCATATATGTCTGTATGTATATATAGTGTATATATACAAACATATATCATGCACTAAACATGCATTAATATATACTTGTACATACATTAAATTTAGTTTTATTTATGGGTCATCTTTAACTTCTATTGTCTTTAGCGCGGCATCTATTTTGGGCGTGAAATATCGGAAATTTTGCTCAGAGGCCTGTATCAGACTTAAGGTTCTTTTACGTACCGTAAGTCTACGATACGGGACCACTTTTCTTCCCCTCTGAGGGAAGTCATACTAAGGACTTTCACCTAGACCACGGAGGACGACACACACACACACACATACATACATACATACATACATACATACATACATACATACATACATATACAGACACATACATAAATACATAGATGCACACATACACACACCTAAATACATACGCCGCTATCCTCCTCCTCATGATCGTTAAACTGTTCCTTTTGCCTCCCTCGCATACCGTCAACCCACTCTATGGATATCCCTTCCTCGTATTCCCTATCTCCCCCATTTATGCGCTGTTTCACCCTGCATTGGATATGTCTTATTGTGCCTACTCACGGACGGGCACATACATATACACATTCAGGTATGTTTTTCTAAAAATTTCATGTCTTGTGTTCACAGGAATTTCTGCTCAAAAATTATTTTTACAGAGCTTCTACAAACTGTTCAAAAAAACTTACGTTTTCTATCCATTTCATGTTAATGAAGATAAGCGTTTGTAGAAACAGTTTCATTATACATTTCGTTGTAAGTAAAATAGGGATAAAGCAAGTGTAAATGATAGCCTAATGTTTAAAAGTCGTTATGCATTGCCTTGAACTTCCATACTATTTCCATGAGAAGCAAATGAAAAGTGACTACTATACTGTGCCTCAGACAAGAACGATTCTCTTGTTAACAACTAGGTGGGGCTGATTTAACCCGTCACGTGTTTAATACTACATACTTTTTGCTACACTAGCTGTAGTGGCGCTAACTTCTTGACAATAAATCGAGTTCGGTAAGGCAATGCCATCTACGTATTATAGAATTAATATAATTCTGCAGCAACAATGATCACGCTTCGGGGTTTCTTTCCTTCTTTTTTTCTTTAAGCATCGCGAAACATTAAAGGTTCATTTGCCACTTGCCATTTCTCAAGGTTTGCCTCAGTTGTGGTTTATTGTGGTTAAAAGACAGACCTTCCATAATGATAAGCTGGCCGCTTTTAAAATGATAAAGGCAAAGACCACCGGAGTCAAGGCTATAGGCAACGGCACCTTCAGTTTCCCGTCAAACCTGCAAGGCAGCAAAAGCACCCCTTTCTGCAAAAGGAGGAACCCTCTCTCCCTCCTCCAGTCTTTAGATAACCGGAGCCAACTGTGGGTCCGTTTTCTGATGCTCGGGCAAAGCTGTATATAACTCGGAAAAACTAGAGTACAACCAAACGGGCTGAGTGTTGGCCTCTTCCTCGATCGGCTCCATCTCCAGTTGGGAAAGCTGGTTCAAAGCGCCTTCCACCACGTTCTGAGTACTACGAATACGGACGGGAGTAAATTTAAAACTCGAACTCCACAATCAGACGTGTAGTTTTGCATAGAGTCCTAGAGCATATGCACGGGCCTGATTGTCGTCCTCCGTGGTCTAGGGGTACCATGTTGGTCTCTAGTTCACGAGGTCACGAGTTCAAACGCGACGTAGGACGATGTATTGTTCTCGAGCGTAAAATCTTTAGCACGGCCTCCTTCGGAAGAAAAGTAAAGCCGGTGGTCCCGTGTCATAGGATTACGGTACGTAAAAAAAACCTCAAGTCTGATAAATATGCCTCAGAGGAAAATTTCCGGTCTTTCAAGCCCAATATAGAATAGGACGCTAAGAACCACAGTTGTTAAGCTGCGTCCATAAACAAAACTGAATTTATTTATTTATTTATTTATGAGCCTGATTGTGACCCTCTAGTCGGAATGGAACATGTTTCACATACTTCGAAACTTCTCTAAGGTGAACAACACTGCCAGCGTTCTGAGCTCGTAAATAGAGTATTTTCTTTTGGCCACGGACAAAGTGCGGGTCATGTGATAAATGGGTGTACGTCCCTCTGGAAAATCCTACCGCTAAACAGCCGCTACATTATTGGTAGGGGCATCCGTCTGTATAACAAATGCTTTGGCAAAATTAATAAAAGCTAGTACCGGAGATGCGCAATGGCCTTCTTAAAATGGAGGAAGGCCATCTGCTGTTGTTCATTTAAATATAGGATAACACCCTTTCGGCGGAGCTTATACGAAGGCTCAGTGTGCAAGACATGATCGGGGATAAATAGGGAGAAGAAATTTAGCATCCCCAAAAACTGGGATAAGGTTTTCTTATCCTTAGGGATAACAGCTTCTGCAAAGCCATAGTACACACCAAATCGATTGTTATCCAAGCAGGCGAAATCAAAATGCCCCAAAAAGTTAACGTCTGAGTAGAAACGATGTGTTTGAACGTTTGAACTTAAGCCCAGCTTCCTGAATACTGGTGCAGCACATATGATTCAATGTCTGGTAAATATACTCAGGTCGTACAGATAATGATAGAGGAATATGTATCTGATATCGGAGAATATATTATGAAGAAGACGGGACAAAACCTGTGCTTCCGTTGCAATCCCAAAAAGGAAACCCATTAAACTCACACAAACTCCAGAGAGTTGCGAAGGGTTTAAGGTGTTTAGAACGCTTGTTGAAAGAAATCTGATAGAATGCGTCATTCAGTTCTAGCGTCGTTTGCAATTTGGCTTGTGAAAATGGTGCGCGGCGGTGTGTTTAAACTAAGAAATCCATCACCCTCCGCCGGATTTCAAACCACGACCTCGGGAAGGCCGAGCTGAACAGGTAAATACATAATATTCCAATTTAAATAAAGTTAATTCAAATGCCTGGCATGTGGCATATGTCATATGGTATAACTATAAAAGAAGTCTACGGGTACGGGAGAAATTAACTTTACCTTTTGTTCACAGCTGCGTCTCGTAGTAATATTTACCTTATAACTGAGTTTACAACATATTTCATTTCCTATGCTAAAAACAGCTAACGCACTTAACCTGGCCTCTCTGCTTATATTACTTAAAAATACTTTTTATTTGAGGTTTCAAAATGACAAATACCAAATAGTGTATAAAACGGCACCGATATTCGCTTTTGTAGCTATGTTACATTTTGAATGTTTCTGTATCTTTTGAACTAACAAGTCCTTTGTATTTTGTCGATAATATCTTTAATCTCAATCGTTACATCGCTACGCATCCTACTATTTAATTTTACACTCTATTTCGGATAGTGTTTAACCTTACTGTTTCGACAAATATATGCATTGTATTTATAATATTCTAGGTGCTTATTCTGTTTTACATGATAACTTTATTTCAAGTTCCTTCCAAAATTCGGTTCTGAACACATTCCGAACTATAGCTTGTCAAGGTAATTAACAATGTCACCATATACTGGTCCGTGCAGCTCACGTGTCAGCTGCTTCCCCTCCTTACGCTAGGCCGGTCAGCGCTCGTACATGTAGGAAAGGTGGGGATGGGGGAGAGGTTGCAATCACTGCTATAACATTCCCCGGTTTAAAAGTAATATGTCGCCTTTGTTTTGATAATACAAACTATGCATGTGATTAAATTCACCTTCTAAATCCATTCCATGTTGTTGTCTACCTAATACAAACAATGCATACAATTATTTAAAACAAACTCACCTTCTATATCCATTCCATTTCGTCCTCTTCATTTTCAGTGTCTAAATGGTCTTTGTCGGAGTCTCCGAAACCGACTTCTGAATCATTTTCTCCAAGTCGAATTATCAATTGCTCTACACGCTCGTCCATAATTCCATCTCTTTCAAAATTTTCTTTTCAATTTCCTTCGCAAGTTCACAAGAACTGACTCACTTTCAAATTGTGTGTTTAGTAAACAATTTTTCTATTAAAGCTTATTTATTTGTATCTAATAACTCCGAAATGGTTTCACTTGCTTTACCCTTAATATCACCACACCTATTCCATTGGATTTAAATCTGCATAATATGGAGGCAGCCGCAGTCAACGCCTTAGAATTTTTTGTCAATGTGATATCTTTTCTCGAAGGGCACGCCTGATTTTTGTGATAGAATTGTCTTTTATTCACACTCCATAATTCTTTTACCCGTATTTACATATCTATTTCGGTTTTGCCTTCGGTTTTATTGAACTCTGAAAGCCAGGGCACCGTGTCATTTTTACGAGATGATAGCGGGTTTCCTGTTTTTCCTGAACGATATGGTAACTGGAATTATCAAAGACGATGACACTGTTTTGAGAAATGTTAGGTAAAAGCTTTTCATGTATCCATTTTGAAATATTTGTACCATTCGTGTCGTCGCAATGAACTCCGCTCTTCTGTTTAGACCTGACTGAATATCAGCAAAGCATTATCAACAAATCCAAAACCGCCTCCAGCATGGTCGATGATATGATTGCAGCAGTGACTCCAATTTCTCATTCACTCTGCTGTCACAATTTGTAAGTCTCATCAACATAAACAATTGGACTACCTTGCAATCTGTACTTATGCACGCCAATTTGGGAATTTCGATTAGAATCGTTACTCTTGACTGATATTTTCCCATCGGAATCCTAGGTATCTTATAGGACAATCTAGATGTATTTGCTACAACTCGATATATTGTCCTCACTTAAGGCTTTACAAAGGCTTTACCCGTGTAAGTCGTGCATGTTCCTCTTAATTGCTGCTTTAGTAAAATCATCCATTTCGATTCTCTTCTTTCTAACAGTTGGAGTAGAGGAATTTAGTTCCCATTTCGCCACAAATTCTGTGCCGTCTTGAAATCTCAAGACTTAGATGCACCTGTAGCAACGCTTGTTGATTCAGTAACGTTATATTTCAACTTGTGCAATATTTTTTGTTTTCGCAAGTAAATTGCAACATTGTAAACAATATCCCAATATAACTCTAAGGGGCTTGCAGGAGGAGAATTTAGATTATGAAGGGCCCGACATTGCTGTCAGTTTTCAATGTATAACAAAGAGTACATACTGATGTCTGGGAACACCTATGGTCGCTCGCAATTCTGTCTCTCTCACCATTAACAAGTCTCGCGTTGCGCACGCATATAACTCATATTACGTGGGCGTGCTGCAGAATGGGACACTGACTAACCAACAATAGCTGCGCCCACTACTTTCGGCGCAACTTTTTCTTTAAGTTGCCATAGTATAATATCAACACATTTTATGCACATGCGCCAGTCAAGTACGTTCTCAGAAGTAATTTGAAATTGTGTGTGGTTGTAATACTATTTGAACCGTTCTGTCACAGCCTTCTTCATTCCACAGCATCAATTACATATTCGAATTTATGACTACCGTTTAAGGGGGTTTTTTCGCCGAATACAGACAGGATATCGCTTTCTTTATAGTCTCTGATAAGTCTGCTCCAGGAGATTACAATCGATTCTGAATCAACTGGATATGCGCAGTAGACTATATAATTTGTGCATGTCCAGAATGTTCATTTGCTACTGTTGATCAGGAAACTATTTCAGTCGTTCCCAACTACTTCCCAAATATGCTTGAACAGCAAGTTGGAATTTCATAAATAGTTCTAAACTGATTATCTGTTATGTTGCTACGCAACTTAGCTACTGCGCATACTCAGATATTTAATAATTGACCTGAGTCGTGTGGGAACAAACTTTTTATCTATCTGCCTCCCACATGCTCTAAATAACCACAAATCCTCTCACTACCGTATCCATCATTAACTTCGATCTCATTGTTGCCTTACGCATTTATCGTTATTGTACGACGTATTGTCTTAAGCATTTTTGGTACTGAAAAACATATTAAGAAATTCATTATTAGTATAGGACAAATTGGTATCCTGAACCCATGCAGGCAAGTAGCCATTCTCTTTCTATACTCTATTCCGGCAAGTACGAGGGCTGATCAACAAAGACTGAGACTGATTTTTTCCTGTAGCTTCCGTGATAGTTTCGTATCTGTAACATAAATATTTGAAAAGAGCGGGTTTTTATGTATAATGTTGGTAGGCGGCAGCACTCTCATATTGGTAGGTTGGTAGTAATGCTCTATTTTGTAGACCCTACGTGCATTTCGCATACCAGACAATGGAGGTGACGCGAGAGGTGAAGCGAGAGGAGCAGTACAGCGCAATCAAATTCTGTTTTCGTTTAAACCATACAGCTACCGAAACTTATGAAAAGCTGAAGCAAGCGTACAGTGAAGATGCACTACCTCGTGCAACAGTGTTTAGGTGGTTCAAAGACTTCAAAGAAGGCCGACTTGTCAGTGTTAAGCAAGGTGATGAGTCATGGCTGCATCATTATGATCCTGAAGGAAAACAAGCCAGCACAATGTGGAAATCGCCAGGTTCTCCAACACCAAAAAAGTAAAAGTTGTTCCATTTGCAGGAAAAGTGATGGTGATCACATTTTTTGACTGTAATGGAATGATTTACCAGCATGCAGTTCCCCCTCACACTACTGTTACAGCAGCATACTACACGTCAGTATTGGCTACACTGAGGAAGCACATTGCAAAGAAATGACCAGAGCTTTCTCGGACTGGGTGGCGACTTCATCATGACAATGCACGGCTCCACGTCGCAAATCAAGTCATGCAGTTTCTGGCTCCATTCAACATTACCTGTGTACCATATCCATCTTATAGCCCCGATATTATACCCTGTGACTTTTTTTATTCTTATCACTAAAGGCAAAGCTTAGGGGTATTCGATTTGAGAACTCTGAAGCAGTGCTCAAGAAAAGTGAGGCGATTCTCAAGGACCTGACAAAGAATGGTCTGAAGCACGTATTCAAGGACTGGAAGAGACGCTTATAAAAAGTGCATTGAAGTAGGAGGGAACTACTTTTAAAAAAGATCATGTAAACATTGAATTGGAGTAATAAATATCTGTGAAAAAAATCAGTCTCAGGCTTTGTTGATCAGCCCTCGTACGATACAATATCCGAATCTACAATGCCGGCACGCGCGATTCTCCAAGCGGAGATTGAAAACATATGGAAGAACATGTCGGATGAATAACTCACAGTTTAAGGTTGAACACGTACATTTCGAAGTCCCTTAATCCTCCTAAATCTCAAATTATGTATAGAGAAAACGAGTTACTTTAAGCTTCGTGTACCTAATGTAATTAAATAAAGCTCCTAGAGCATCCTTAGGTTAAAGTTCCTGAAGAGTAAAACTGGGACGGATATTACGAATACTGTGTTCCTTTTTGTTTGACTTCTGATGTGCTTTTTCCCGTTTATCTACCATTTACCTGTGGTAGACGGATGAATTATTGTGTTTCATTCAAAAATTAATATGGAGATGTTACCGTAATTACATGTTTTAAAATTTCCAGAATAAACACTTACATTTTTTATTTATACAAAAGGTCAGCGAAGCACGCGCGCTTGGTGCATAACATAACCTAAAAAGCTGCATCCATCTTGTTTCTCCCCAGCTGGCACGAGCTTTTCTTAATTGTCGAGCAAACGACCGGATGAATAAAGTAATAGACGTAATGCAGCAATCGTGAGCAGGTTGCGCAGTTTCACCTGGGCGAAATGTAGATTGCCACAGTATCTTTAGTCTGGTTTTAGCTGTGAATATAAAAGTTGTAAAATTGTTTGCATGCTTTTATTGCATTTGTCAATGGACGGTGTGTAGCTTTCTGCGCTACCAATGACCTGGGCGCCGCGAACCAGTTCAGCGGTCATCCATACAAGAAATGACCATGCCGAATGCTGCTTAACTGTCAATGGCTTCCGTGGCTGTCAGATTATGTAGACCGTTTGGCAGGAAAGCGAGGTAAGAATCAGGATCTGGTACGGAGTGGCTACGCCAAACAATGTGCGGGGAACTACTGTCCAGTCAACCGTCCAACAATGACAAAGCCCAATGCCGCTTAACCTGGGATGTAGGTTGCATAGGAGTGGCAGCCTACCAGACCAGAGGCCCTAAGGCGTCCTTGGAGAGACGGAAGCTCTTCCTCCCCTACGACTTGTGATCGTAGTGACCCAGGGTATCCAACAGCCGGTTGGTATGGATGAGCAGTTTCACGTACAGCATACGGGTTATCTTCCGCACCAAGTCCCCGGCGTAAGGGAGAGCGGAATATATATGGAGGAGATATGAGACGGGAATCCAGCCCGGTGTCATAGATCATACTTAGTGCCCTGTTCTGCACGATCTGCAGCCTGTTTGCTGCCGCCGATCCCCAGACTTTACAGTCTTACGCGATCAGCATCAATGACGACTCAATCGCCTGATACAAGTGTAGCTTAAGGTATGTGGGCATGTTAGATCGGAGAACAGGGTACAACCACCTAAGAGCAGTGTGGACGAGTCCGGCCTTTCTCTGACATACAGGGTGAATCTAAACCACGGTCGAGGAGGTCACCGAAGTCTTTACCCGAGGTAACCCATGGGATTCTCCTTCTAGCAATCTTAGACACCGCTCCGATCGCCAGTAATGAACCTTCCCGAGGGGAAGGACTGGATTCTTCTCCAGACTGATGGCCATTCTCCACTTTTCACTCCACCTGTTAATGGCTCGGAATTGTCGCTGATAGTGGATGGAAACAAAAGCGGGCATTCTTGTTCAGTGCCATTATGTGATCGTCGTCCGCTTACTGGCACGTAATAGTCCTGGGTTCTATTGGGAAGTCAGACATGTAGGTTGAGATGAGAAGCGGAGATAGTACGCGGCCCTCCGGTACTCCAGCCGGTCTGAATGTTGAAAACTTCCCTTCCATTCTCACCCTGAATATGCGGTCCTGAAGGAAACTGTTTGTCAGTGCTAGATTAATTCTCCCTGAGTTTGCACAAAAGGCGTTGTCATCACGTAGTGGTGAGGGCCTTCTCGATTTTTAATAGCGCAGCGATTGTTTTGAAGTTTTCCTAGAATCCCAGGACGGCTTCTCGAATATTGTAGTAGTTGTAAAGTCGTGGAGAAGGCGCATTTTCTCAACGGGAGGAGTGAGGCGGGCCAGGAGCAAACATTCAAAAAGTTTGAAACGATTGGGAGTAAGGTAACTGCAAGGGAAGGCCGTATTTCTGCCGGGCTTTAACATGCACACCAGTCTCGGCTCCTTCTAGCAGGTTGAAATATGGCGGAGATATAAGCGTACATTGTAAGTCTGCGACAGGTGAATGGCGGTCCTTCGGACATGGTTTTGGTGTTTGGGTACCATGCTCAGGGGATTTACTTGGTTTCACTTTTTAGATCTCAGAAACTGGTGTAACTACACGAAGATTGATCTTACCGTGATGCGGTTGTGGTTCCTCATAGATGTAATCCACGGTACCCTCCAAGAGGCTGGTAGAAATGTTCGTCCTAGGAGTACTACCGAGGTTCCAATTGACACTCCACATAGTCTTCAAACGCCGTGTCTTTCTCATGGAGCTCGAACATGATTCTCCCCCCCCCACGTGTCACACAAGGGATGCTGGTACTGTGTTGTATCTTTAGTCAAGCATTTAATAGTCTGCCAGTGTTTTTTCTCGCGTACGTTTACATTTTTGATTGTGTTTTCCCAGGTTACCTTTCTGTGCGGACGGAGCAGTCGTCTTGCCTGGGTTTTGAACCGCTGTCATACTGCGGTTGGCGCATAAGCTACCATGGCTTCCGACATATGACATGGCATTTAGCAGGTACTGTGGTTCATTGGTTATGATTCTCAAGTTGGGATTGTCAGATGAGATGCGGTGTATATACTTGGGTACCGCATATAGCAATGTGTTGGGAGAAGTCAGCCGCCAACGCTTCCAGCGCTACGATGGAATTGATGCAACATCTCTGGTCAACGGATAGGTTCAGTTTTAGGACGCCTGCATTCCAGGTTACTTCGTTTCTCCAATCTGGGCTGACTAGCGCTGGCATTGCAATGTTGGAGTCCATCAGAAAAGTGAGTTCCTCACCAGAACAGGATCATGGTCAGAGTCCAACTTGTTGACCACTGAGAGGTCCAGATGGAATGGAATGTATTTGGTTGTCATGAGATAGAGAACATCCGACCCATCACAGGCCAGATAAAACGTAGGCCCTCTCGGTCCGTGCGCGATTAAGCTCGCTGATGAGACGGTAGAAATGGTCTTTCGGTTAGTTCTACTGTAGTGCTAGTGCGAGTGCTTGGCATTGAGGTCTCTTTCAATGTAACCACTGAGTGTAGGTTAAGAAGAGTGGTAAAGTCAATATCATAGAAACGACGAACTAGAGGATCATACACGCTTTCGGTGATATGGCTAGTCCGGCAATGGCAAACCAAATGGCGCGGGCCTCCACATGCTGAAGGGGAAGGATAGGGAAGAGTATATGCGTGATATGATTTTTAATAGAAACAATAGTACTGCCTCCCGGTCCACCGACCCAAGGGCAATGGGTGACGTAACTTCGCTGCGAAAATTTGGTACCACTAAATGAATGTGTTTCGCACACCATTAAAACCTCAGTTCCGTAGAAATGCACAAATTCAAGTACCCTTATTCCGTTTGAGTTTTAGAACGCAGCTCGTAAATTTTTCCGGAGCCATCGGAATGCGGAACTTGGAAACAGCTGTCCCTACATATCTAAGGGAACGCTGTGATTATGACGGAGTTCAACGGCGTATTGAGAACTGCAGCTTACAATTCCTAAGCACTGTAAAAGTCCTTTTGATGATGTCACCGAACCACAGGGATAAGGTCAGAAAGTCCTCCAAATCATGCTGGAATATGACATTTTTAAATGCGAACAATGAAGCTGTTGGGACGCCGATGTTTCCTTGTCGACGGTTACCGTAGAATTAACCGGCGCTGCAGCGGTCGTTGGCTTTTGTACCGCACTTTGGGAGGTTCCTCAGCCTTTGAGGAACCGCGGTCTCTAATTGATCCATCCGGTTTATATCTGTAGAGATTTTGTTGCTTCGCTTCTTCTCCTTTGGCAACTGGGTCTCCTTCTATGGCTGTAATATTAATATTATGCCTTTTGTGGCCTCCCTCGCTGGTGCAGTCTTCGTGCTCAGAGCATTGGCTCCCTCTGCTCGATGCAACGTTTTTTGTGGCTTTCTGAAGGGGGTCGCAAAGGAGACTCCCGCTCGAAGATTTGCTGTTTCCAGATTATATCCCGGCGGCTCTCTATGATCCGTTGCCTCGCCACGCAGCCCTAGCATGGTCCTGATGATAGTATGCAGGTTTTCTCTGCTCAGTCTCCTTATTCGAGCGCCTCAGAGCGGGATCAGCACAGCCCAGGACTTCAAGCTTAGATTCACACGTCAGGCGTGAATGATTGAAGCCCAGACGCCTGCGCCACTGGAGGTTTCACCATGACCGTAAAAGCGTTCCACATTCACGACAGTGGAACAGAAAGCGAACAGCGCCGATGGTTGAAACGCTTTGCCTGGGGCCTTGTTCACAATGACGAGGTAGAGAGGCATCGGAACCCTTGCAGCAACCCTTCGACAAAGAGCTTTCGCGTCCTCAAGGGTCATACTCAGAGTCGAGCTCCTTCATGACCCGGCGCCTCCATATGAGGTCGCAGGGAGAGTAGGAGTGTAGAGGGTTCTGTGGATCCCTCAGAAACTATCTCGCCTCTTAGAGGTCATCAGGCGTGTAGATTTGAGGTGAAACTTGTGTGTCTTCCCCTTCATCTCAAAGCCAACAATAGGCTTAACCGTCAGGAGTCGCATTATTCGTGATTTCTGAAGTAGTCCGCTATAATGGGTGGTAGCTTTGACCCCCTTCCTGATGGGGATTGCTGGTTTAATTTAGGAGACTGCGAACTCGTATCCGAGCTAGTTTTGGAACCCAAGAGAGACGTTTACCTTCCATGAACGACAGTGAAGCCGTCAAGGTCAAAGTGTTCGCTCTCTGACTCATGCTGAAGGGTGAAGGAAGGGAGAAGGGGGAGAGCTGGTGCGTCATCGCTAGTTATCGTCTCGGCAACTACTCGCTGAGAGGCCGAGGCATTCCTCTTCGAGTACCTACCTATCGTAGTGGCTGGTTCTGCAACGCCAGCAGAGGTAGAGGTACTGGTGCTTGGTGTTTGCCGTCATTGGGGTCCAAAATCGTCACGGTTGCCCTAACGTTAACCGCAGAGGACCGGAACTCCTTGGAGGTACGCTTTTACGAGCCATGTCGGCTCTGCGTAGCCGACCGGTGGTCCTGACCTATGGCTGTAGCCTTGTGAAACCGCAACTATATAGTTCACCAGTCAGTTTGTCCGAAAGTCAAAGAAAGAAAGAAAGAAAGAGAAAAATATTATAAGAGGAATAATATGAAAAACGGCGGTGAACCTGCTCCCGAATGAACCGCAGAATCTAGCGATAGGTCGGAGACAAGCTATCAGGGAAGCTAAGTCCATTGCTTGCCCGGATCCGCTCGATGATTATCCGGGCGGGCTAGAAATGGATCTGGTTACACTGCCGACAGTGGGGGTGGTGAAGGTGTCTCGCACTCTCGGGGTCAAACAGCAAACTAGAAGGGGTTCACTGCACACTGCTTGCCGCTGTGTTGACACCCGGTAGTTCGCTGTAGCTGCTGCTAGGTGCAGCTGAGGTTTCTGACAGCGGCGGTAGATGGTGCTAACCTTGCCCAGTGAGGCTTCTGCACTGCCCAGAAGGACGTTGAAGCTTAACAAGAGAAGCTGCTTCGATGACTCCAAGGCGCCGAATACACCTGTGTGTGCGTACAATATACGTAATCACCATTTGGATGTGACTTACAGCGGCCAGAGCCACCTAGGCCAATAGCAGGAAATAAATGAGATTTCTCACATGCATCAGCAAACGACAAAATCGCTTGCAAAACCAATCTGTTACGAAATACTGAACAGGTAAATCCGTAAATAAACGGAGAGGTACTGCGGCGATCAACTGTAAGCTCAGGCGACGCAACTAAAATTTTCTAGAAGCTTGCGGTTCTGTTTGCTTACGAATGATTCTCATAATTAGCTCAATTACAGTATTTTACTGCATGTAAGCTCACATGTAACAGGTGGCTGGTCATAGTTTAAACCAAATTTGGGCATGTATGACATTTACGCATTGGGCATCGAACGTAGTAGAACGCAATCATGTATCCTTCCCTCCCTCTCCACCTTCTAAGTGGTGACAGCTCAGATGGGCTTGGGGTGGGTTACCGGTAATCAGAGGTGGATTGCATTGCAGAATGCCACTCCCTAAGGAAGATATATACAGAAAAGAAAGAGAGAGGTTTTGTGTGTGCGCGCGCGCGCGTGTGTGTAGGGCAATCTCAAAAACCACTTAGTCGATTCTAATAATTCTTACCTCATTCAAAAACTCTATTCTTTCATGTTGTCAAAGACTACATAATGTTTCGAAAAGTTTGAAGAATGGGATAGTGATTTCTTTTACATATTTATGTCACCAAATTTCAATCCCGTTTTATTGAATAGGGATATCAGGGGCACTTTACTGCAAATATGGCAGATGATTTTACTGATTTTGGGTCCTTCATGAAAGTGGGGGGGGCTAAATGTTTTAAACGTCAATATTTTAGAGGACTGTTCATATCACCACACTCCCCTCGTTTCACAATAGTTTTTTCAAGTAATATTTTTGCTATGATTTGATAAAATTGGGTGCATATAGACTTAAGAAACTGGCAGAAATGATAAGTTACTCTTACAATCAATTCCTATTTTCAACCCCTAAATTACAAATCAACATTCTTTGGCCTATATGTACGCTTATACTATTGCACCCAATGAAAACTATAAGCTACCTTACAACCCCTATCATATTTTCAAGCCCTTATGTAGAAATATGTACTGTTTAAAGTATATAATTTAAGTATTGCACGATTATACAATAAGAGTTGGCAAAAATCATTCCTTACATTACAACTTCCAAAAACCTTTGAATTTTACATTGAATACATGCTTCAATTTTTAAAAAATATTATCCCTCACGGAATGGCGGGAGGAAATTTTGTATTGCCAAGAAGGGGCATCAGGTTTGACTTGCGATGAACAAGAGCAGCATTAAGAGGAATTATGGCATTTATCATAGCGAGCATCTGTTCCTACGTGGTAGGACCCCACGTTAAATTGACACTATGTGCCGAAAACCAAACTAAGTTGATGATGATGGATGCTGTGTTACGTACCTGTAGGTCGTCTTGATGTCCGTACTCTTGTGATGTATCATGATGTTCTCGTAGACCGGAATCTGATGATCGTATATCTTGTGTGTATGTTCGTATGTTGTAATTATTATTTTATAATTATACCACGGCGCTGTATTTTGAGTCGCAGAGCAATTGTGTCTTGTCAGGGTTAGGTATGGAGAATGTTAATATATTTTGCACTCACGTATTCTGTTGACTATTTCACTTGTATTTTAGCTAAACCTCATGTAAATATTCACAAATCACTATTACCTTTGTCATGTTAAAGTATGTATAATTGGCAGACTTTAAATATGTAGTTTTAGCGTCTATTTAGAGACGAGCTTATATACAGCCTTCCTGCTCGAAGTCTGACAAGCTTCTGTTAGCGTTCCCTTCAACCGTTTTCTTAGCGTACGTATTGAAATTATAGGTATGTATCAATGCACCTGATTCATGCTGCTATCCAATAACAGTTTATGTTTTCAGACTTCGATTGTCTTAATTATGAATCCAAGATTCGTTACATGCTTACGTAGATGCTATTGCATTTCTCGCAATTTTTATTAGGTACTGGTTATACTGCTAACAATGACCTTTCCCTCTCATATTATATCTTATATGTTGTAACGTTATATACTTGTTTTCTACCACATGTACATTATGAATATATGTGTTTTTAACATCCTCTTAATTATTATATTACAATATTAGCAAAAAAATACATAACACGTAAAACTTAGAACAAACTATTAAAGAAAGAAATGATTAATGTGTAGATGCTGAGAATCTGTGAATTGGATATCATTAATGAGTTATCGCATTAGTTTGTCCGTGGATGGTACTGTATGTTGCTTCACACTGAGAAATTAAGAATATGCATACACTTCTAATAATTAACGTATATTACATTTACGCATTTAATTCAACACGTAATGAAATTGCAGACTGTTTCCATGTCTGTGCTCTCTGATCAGAACTTCTCGCCGGTGTGGCCCAGAAGAAGCCCACCATAGTATGGGCGAAACCTCGGCGAAAATGCAAAAACACGGCCTTCCCCGGATGGTCTAGAAATTGTTTACGCATTCAGTTTATGAGAACATTTTAGAATGAGTAATTTAAAATGAATATAACAATTCTTTTCAATCTCTTATTTACCAATCTTATTACTGTTGATGCTCAACATGTAAGGTTAGATCTTTAGGTAGAAATGTTTCGTCTGCAGAACGCTACATTTACCAAATGTGTAAGCATGGTTGGTATAGACATGATTAAACAGATCTGCGGGGTAAAATATTGAAGTCTCTGGTGATTTTCATTTGAAATTTCCTTAATCTCTGATTCAAATTATATCGGTGAGCAATTTGTTCTCTTCTCGATTAACCATTTCAAAATACAAACCTAGAGCACGAATTTCAAATGATAATTTATTTCATCAGCTCATACTTAAAATGTGTGACGTAACTAACCAACTTCAATGATGTAGAAGAGTGAGTATGACATTGTTACAAGTATTGTAGAATGTAGTTAATATCCTTAGTCTTATGCACCTTAAATCATCGATTAATCGAAGGGGCGTCGTAATAACGTGCGCGAATCACACTCGGGAGGTCACGGTTTCAAACCTCCGGGGCCGATCAACCTTACCAAAGGCTTTTTTGCGGTTTTCCTCGGTCGTTAGGCGAATGTTTTGTTGGATAATGTTATGTTTTCTATTATTCCTTTCATAATTCCATTTCAGTTTCTTCCTCCTTACCGCCATACCAGACATTGGGTTTATCACCCATCCTGGACGTGTTACGATCCAAAAGTTCACTTTCTTCTCGACCGGCTCCCGACCCAAGACAAATTCCTTGGAGAGCAAGTCCTACAAAGAGGTAGGAATCCAAAGAAGAAGAATAAAATAATAATATTCGGGAGATAGATGTATTTCGGTTGTTTATAAATCTGGTTTATTTCAGAAGCCTGTTTTTATTCTTGTAGCTGATAAAATGAAGAACGGCAAACCCTGAAAGTTTTTCTTATATTTTAATCATAATATCTTCATAATTCAAGCGATCCACCACTGCGTCTGATATCACCAAGTGTTTCCTGTTTCACTAATCTGAGTAGCATGATACATCTCTTAAAATACCCACGCCTGCTCTAAGTATAACACGTACACTGCACTGATGATCAACAATTATAAACCAAGAGCATGCTGAGATATTGGTTGCTCAATCACGTGGTGATCAAAAATTTTGTGAAGCTAGGGTGGGCTCATGACATTGGTGCTGGTGGTGGTGGCGGCGGCGGCGGTGACGGCACTTTACATTAAGAGTAAATAATATATTTTGGAATAATTTACAGTAATTCTTAGTATGTCATTGCGAACCGAAGCTACAACTTGCTCGGACTGAGAATTATCTGTAGTGAAATTCTTCAGTTATGCGCTTGGTTCTTTTAGAGTTAAAACTCAGTGTTAAATGTTATCTCCGATAGGATCCTTACCAGCTGAGAAATCATAGTTCTTTTTAGTTTTATTTATGGACGCTCTTTAACTACTATGATTTTTAGCGCCCCATTCTATATTGGGGGTGAAAGATAGGAAATTTTGCTCAGCGATCAGGCCTTTTGAACAGGCTTGAGGTTCTTTTACGTACCGTAAATCTACGACACGAGACACCAGCTTTACTTCCCTTCCAAAACAAGCTCTCCTAAAGACTTTTACGTCCAAAAAATCTATCGCCCTTGGCGGGTATGAACCCGCGACCTCGTGAACTAAAGGCTAGCATGGTACCCCTAGACCACAGAGGACGACGAAATCATCTTTGCGTGACAATGCTAACAAGACGAGAATTTTATACCTAAAGACCATATGTCCTAAATAGAGTTAGTAGCCACAGGCTCTATGCTACCTCTGTGCGCCTCGGCATACCTGGCTGACTTCAGCAGTTGAATGAAACATTTAAGTATCGGAAGTCTACATGTTTGCATAATCACTGCGCGTGCGATCCATACGCAAAATGTTTAATTCTATACCACCTCATCATGGTTTTTCTGCAGAACTTTTTGTTATGATCATCCTGGAGGTTGATAATGTATGCCTGCACGGTGGCAGAAATACAAGATGAATTCAAAGATCATATCAAATATACATTTCACAACTAATCCAATAAAACTGATTTAAAAATTATTATGCATGTTTTAAAGATGGGCTTATGTGTGCTGATAATAGCGCTGTTGTGGCGAATGGCCTATAAATACAAGGCCAAAATTATGTCTTTTATCTCTGGTTCAAATGTGAAGGTTTCTTCCGCTAAATTCATTTTCACGCGCGCAATAATAACTGTATTCAACATTTTTACCGTAGTTAAAAATAACGATGGATTTTTTCGGGCGTAGAAATCCTTAGCACGGCTTCCTTCGGAAGGAAAATAAAGTCGGTGGTCCAGCATCTTGGACTTACGGCACATAAAAGAAGTCCAAGCCTGATGAAGAGGCCTCTGAGCGAAGAATTCCCGGACTTTCACGCCCAATATACACTGCCGTTTGTGAAAATTGCAACACCAAGAAAGAATTTCCCGAATAACTCCAAACTTGGTGGAAGTGTAGAAGAGCGTGCAAGCAATAAGTGATTAGGTTTGCATAGAGATGGGGTACACGTAGGCCGAGCAGAGCCCTCGCGTATCGGTCCGACAGAGTCAGTGTTGTGCCCAATATAGTCAGTGCAGAGCTGTCAAACACGGTGGAAACAATAAAATCAGTGCCAGTATGCCTCGTCGACGTCAAAGGGAGCCATATCGGCATGTGCGTGAGTTCGAACGGGGCAGAATGTTCCGTCTCCGGGAAGCGACTTAGTCATACCTTGACATTTCGGCTCGTACAGGCCATGCTGCTACGACAGTGATGCGTGTGTGGAAGCGGTGGATAGATGAAGGTCATACGCAGCGAAGAGCGGGTACTGGACCACGAAATATGACCATAGCACGGGATGACCGTCATCTTGTCCGCATGGTCATAACGGACCGTACAGCTCCATCCACAGTGTTGGCTCAACGCTGGAGTACCGCAACAGACGTGAACTTGTCTGCATCAATGGTTCGTCGCCGTCTGCTTCAAGTTGGACTGGTTGCATGCATGCCGTTACGTCGGCTTCCATTGTCCAGAAACCACAAGCTCCTCCGACTGCAATGGGCACGTGAACACCGTCACTGGGATGCTGAGTGGCAAAATGTAGTCTTTTAGGACGAGTCCCGCTTAAACGTCTCCTACAGTGATGGCCGCATACGTGTTCCGGCGGTAACGTGGTGAGCGCAACCTGGAGGGCTGCATTGTTGAGCGGCATGGCGGACAAGGATCAGGTGTGATGGTTTAGGACGCCATTGGGTGCAACAACCGATCTCGCCTCCTACGAATTGAGGGCACTTTGAACAGCAACTGGTACCTAACTGTGGTTGTAGAGAGTGCGGTACCCCCCTGCTTCATGCATCTCTACAGGCCACATTTCAACAGGACAATGCCCGGCCATATATTGCGAGAAATGTACAAGCCTTCTTCGAAGAGCGACGGGTACCATTGCTTCCCTGACCTGCACGTTCTTCTGACATGTCGCCCATCGAACATGTCTGGGATATAGTTGGTTGGCACCTGGTGCGTCACGGTCCTCCAGTAACCAGTGTCAAGGATTTGTGGGCTCGAATACAAACTGCGTGGAAGGAAATCCCTCAGGAACTTATTCAGAACGTTTTTGATTCAATGCCAGGGCGTATAGCAGCTCTAACTGCGGCGCATGGAGGCCACACCAAATACTAAATATTAGAGCTCAACGCCATGTATAGATTTGAAAATTTTATCATTTTTTACTTGTCATGTATCTAACCTTGGTATTAAATTCATTGAATTCATAGTCTCCTTCTTCGTTTTGCAATTTTCACAAACGGCAGTGTAGAATGGGACGCTAAGTTAAAGTGGTTAAAGAGCGTCCATAAATTTAAAAAAAGCTAGCAAAAATGCCTATGACTTATGTCTTCACTCTCTGCTGTGCTTCTTCGGATGAGTACAGGGATATTTCCGGATTAGAAAGTACCTGCATTATACGGCTCGATTTCTTGCTGTACTTATGTACATTTTGAGTTAACCCAGCCGAAATCAACAACTTCGTATTTGACTATTTCTGCTGTTTGGAGTACAGAATAGACGTGTAATGGAGTGAATAAGAAGCTACTCAGCGCTTTATGCTGCGTTACCATGTTTCTATATTACTCCTCTCCTCTCTGAGGAGAATATGCAGAATACACATTGACTTAAATAGTCAGAATTACTTGATTTGCGTCACTTTCAATACAAGTTTGTTTATAAGTAATAATTATGGATTGCTTCTTTGTAGCCACTATGGGTTATTGCCAATAATGTCGATAGAGCATTGAATATAAAATAAGCTTTATAAGAATGTTTGTTCATGGCTTGAACTTACACGTATCTGCTATGCTACTTTGAAATAATGTCGCATGGTGACAGGCGAAAAAGAGGCATGATTATTCACTGAACGACCAAGTGTTAAATTCCGAGTAGAAACCTGTTTCTTTTCTTTTGCCTGTCTTGTTTAAGCCAATTTTATTCAATTTATTAGCCGAATATCTCCTGTGGATATCTCATGAAACTATTTTAAAGTGATAGGTAGATAGCGGTGCTGTGCAAACTATTTGCACTTACTGTAATGCCGAGGAGCACTAGTTGTGAGATAAAACCATTGCTAGTGCTGCGTATATAGAGGAGTTTCACATTCTGCTGTATCCTAAAGTGCTTGTAATAAGCTCATAAGTGTCCTGTTTGTTGGACTTCACCACACTATAATCAACGTGTGGATATTATGGAGGATATGCACTTCATTGGGAATGTGCTTATGTAATGCTATAGAAAGTCTTGTGAATATAGTAAATCACGTATAGCGTTCGTAAAACGTTGTGAAACGTGTTCAGGTATGTAACTGAGATTTTGAGAAACTATCCTAAACAATCCTATATGATTCACTCACATAACATTCTCTTGCCATTAACGTTTGTATTTATATCTCTGCATAATCTGTTGTTGGCCCAGCCAACTTGACCTTGGGGTTTTTCGTGATTTTCTTACGTCTGTAGGCAAATACTGAGGTGGTTCACCTTTTACCAAAAAACTTCCTGCAAATTCTCTCCTTTAAACTATTTCACCAAATATGCTTCTAGGTTTCAGTACTAGGTGACGACGATTGTTTCGTGGCGGCAGGACGACGGAGTTTGCACTATGTAAAGGAACTTTTCCCTAATGTTTGGATGGCTGGATGGTGCTCCTTCCTGAGGAGTACCCGTTTCCAGAAACCCTTGGATTACAGATGGTGCCGGCGGCTCGAGTCGAAGTCAAGATTGGAATCACTATGGAATTGTTAAGGATCCAGTCCTTGCTAGCACCCATCGTCATCCTCAGCTGATCATTCGGATCTACCCTCCATCCTTTCTCCGTAGGATCACTTAAGACACAATATGCCGACTGTGATGGACTAAGTGCGGTGCTGAGCTCCAGTTGTTTGCGTATCCCGCTGAATATCTTGTCCTAACTATCCTAGTCACTTCTTAGAAATACATATTTTTCTGCTTTATATCATTTTCAGATATTATTTAATTACACATTTCGTTGCCTAGGCAGGGGGAGGTATACATGGCTGAAGCGATAGTCAAATGTTAAAAAACTGTGTCACTATATGCTGGCTTTGAAACTCAATACTCTTTGTATGGCACCACAAGAAACAAAAGAATCGTGCTTTAGTACGTCAAAAAATGTAAAAATTGGAGAATTCAAACAAATAGCAACGAATATTTCACAAATAGTTGATGCAAAAAGAAAGAAAGAAAGGCAGATGGAAAAAGAAAAGAAACGGTTGACATAATTATGTTTTTTAACGCGATTTACATTTTCCGTGCGGTAAAATTTTGTCTCTTTTATGGTTTACCAGTTGTACAAACATTCCTTCCGAACAAGGAGGACCTCTCAGGATATTTACAGCAAATTAAAGATATAGATTTTCATAGTCAAAGAAATATTTTAAATGTATGCTATTTTAATAAAAACCATAAGAAACTGTTTTTGAAAAAATAAAAATAACGAAAAATCTTCCATGTCAATTGAGTTCTGATTGGAGGATTTTCTCTAGAAACTTCATGTGCCATCTTTGGAACATGTCAAAGTTTGCTGTTTATCCGATACTTTGTTTTTGAGTTGCGCACACACATACACATACCATGCACATCAATGCCCACATTCACAGAGACCTACACATATATGCACGGACCGTTTTCTAAAATTGCATCTTCTTGTGTCAGGGGACTTCAAAATATGTGTTTCCGGAGATATTTATGTATGAACGTTTGAGTGGAGATCAGTGCTGGTTCTACTTAACATGGTAGGCATGTATATACGTGAGCAGAGGAAGTAAAAATCGTACATTTTGCGAGGCTCTCCATATAAACTAATCTCAAATCTGTATCCATTTCAAATATATTTAAAATGTGTTAATAAAATATCATTCTAATCTTTTTAAATTCCCACTCAGTGGCGAACGCACCTAACAAATACCACAGTATTCGACTTATATATATAGCGAACATTCAGTTCACATTTACATAATTCACTCACTTTTGAAATTTTTATAACTTAAAGGTAAATAATCGGCTAATCATTAAAAGGCACATACCAAGACTATGCAGAAAAAACGCGGAGTAATAAATCCGTATTACATGAATGAGCACTGCCGTAGCATTAGTTATCATTGCTGTTTAGTACGTTCACTATTTCTTATGTAAGAAACATAACGAGATAATACTGTAACAAATGAGAGCGCGAAGACACCCCTTATTTATCACACGGCAGTCAACGTAACACAAACGCTACACTTGAGTCATTTCGGTAGAATATAACACAACTGATCCATCGCAACGAAGCACAACTGACTTACAATTCACAAATAAGCTGCACTGTCCACTTGTCGCTTCTAACAGCACTGAACTCAACACTACCAAATTCAACTCTAAAAACTCCCGTACGGACATGATCAGCCCTTCTATTGACCCCACAAACAAAGGAACCTTCGAGAAGGAGAAGCTACCAGAAAATCTCAAAAAGAATCCTCTGGAGCATGGAAGTGGCACACAACGGCTATTGTTCCAAGCACCCATTGTTCTAGAGAGGAGCCAGCCATTAGCCTAACCCGCGGCAGTTAGATCAGCCGGCAGACGCCTATCCGTAAGTACTTAGCGCGCGCCGTCACAATACCTTAGTTGTATGATATCTGAATAAAACCTGTTAGACGTATTCCGTAGCTAGGCACTAAATTGTGTTATATAGAAGACAAATTAAGTACTCCAGGAACTGGCTTAAATTCTTTGCTACCTTGATGCATCTCTGTAGAGCGTGGCTGGCATAACAGGTCTCCTGCATGTTGTGTAGCATTAACATAAACATGGACCTATAGGAAAGAACATTTCTTACTTTCAAAGAAGCAAATATTTGGCGTTTAGGAAAAGAGAAACATACGAGTTATACATGTGTGGTCAATAAATATGGTGAATAGTTGATTTCATAGTTTGCGGAAAGACGGTACATGAAAGCACGAATTGAGTTTATTGTCCTCCAAAATAATCACTTCCTATGGCCCCTCAGGGGCTCACCTTATGTGAGTACGAGTGTTGGCGTACCCGGGGGTTCCCGAGCCAATCATCGTCATCATCATCCTTCCACCCCCGTCCGGTCGAGGTGGGTTCGTTCTCGTGACCGGGGGACTCAAGGTAGGCTCTCGTGCGTTCTGTGCATTTCATTCCATGTCGCCCCTCGCCATTGTTTCTTTCTTCTCCTTTACTTCTGCACATTTCGCACCACGTCCATTCATTTACGCATCTCTTTTCTTTCCTCGCCGGCCTACCTTGCATCCGAAACGCCCACACAGTTTTATTTCTTTTATCCTTTCTTTTAATCCTCCGTGGACACAGCCTGACGGATACCCGCGCACTGGGTGCGCAGCTGGGTGAGTGGGTAATGGCGTCATCCCCACCACCCGGGGTCGTCATGTAGGGTTTGTGTTCGTATCCGCTGTTCAACTGCAGTCCCGCGGGGGGGCATTGCTTGAGCTGCTGACTTCCGACGGCGATTGGGTCCCTCTGTCTATGTTCTGGGAGGTGTGACCCTGGGGTGAGCTAGGTATAGATAGGCCACTCGCCCAAGCCGGGGTAACGCCCGGGAAGTCAGAGCCCGAGGTCGGAGACGGTTGCAATGGTGGAGGATTTTTTTCACTATGGAGCACCCTTTCTCCATTATAAACAACAAGCGCCGAAAAGTTTTAGTAACAGAAGTAGCACCGCCAACACTTGGATGTTACTTAGTGATTACCCGTACAGAGGAAGGACAATCATTCGAGAAGGTGAACCCTTTTATCATCCAGAAGCGCATTAACTCAATTGCTGGTCCGGTTCTTTCCTGCACTCGGCTTCGTAATGGTTCGTTGTTAGCGCAAAGCAAATCCGAGGCACAAAGTAAGTCCGTGTGGAGCGCCACGCTTCTCCACGGTTATCCTATCCGTGTTGAGAAGCACCGCACCTTGAATTCTTGTCGAGGCGTTGTCACCACGCATGGCCTCGATGGCATATCGGACGAGGACCTGGTCGAATATCTTGCAGACCAGAAGGTGACAGCGGTTCATCGAGTGCAGGCCAAACGCGACGGCGTATTGGTACCCACTCGTACCCTGTTTCTAACATTTGATGGCGTCGATCTGCCCACGAGCATCTCCGCAGGATGTGAACGGATTTCTGTGAGGCCTTATATTCCTAGACCTCTGCGTTGTTTTAAGTGCCAACGTTTTGGGCATACGCAAGTCTCATGTAAGAGTGCCGTTAACATCTGTGCAACATGTAGCCAGCCCTCACACGAAGGTACCTGTTCAACAGCCCCCGTCTGCGTTAATTGTAAAGGGTCACATTCTGCTTCATTTGGCAACTGTCCGCGGTATTTGGACGAGAAGGCGATCCAGGAGATCCGGGTAAAGGAGAAACTCTCCTTCGCCGAAGCCCGGAGGCGTTTCCATGCGCGCCAACCTTCGCTCCTGCGATCGGGAACATTCAGTTCTATTGTTGCCTCGCCCATACCCCGGAAGGATGCTGGGACTCAAACTTGGACCATGACTGCTTTAACCGCCACTACCATCCGGCCGTCTAAGTCTGCTACTGTTACCAAGCCCTATAAACCTGGTCCAAAGTCTATGAACTCACAAGCCACTGACAAAAAGCCGAAGCAGAAACTTCGAAGAGAAGACTTTTTAAAAGACCCTCCGCGTGTTCACAGTCAGCATAATTCACCTTCTCCTCCTCGGAGGTCGCAGTCCCAGGAAGATCCTGGGACAAGCCGCGCTCAGCGGCACCCCTCACCCATCGCCACCCAGAACCGATTCACGGCGCTTGAATCGGTTTCTGGCTCTGAGCGCGTGGGCCCTCCCTTCGAGGAGGCTATGGAGTCTGACCAACTCCATACCAAAAGCCCGAGCCCAAAGGTTAAACAAAAGGTAATTTTAAGCCCCCTTCTAAGTAGACAGTTTATCCCTTTTTCTTAATGGCTATCCTCACCTGGAATGTACGTGGTGTACGATCGCATAGGGCGGAACTGCAACTTTTATTGCGTTCCCATTCGCCTATGGTCGTGTTTGCAGGAGACTAAGCTTCGCCCTCACGATCCTTTTGATCTCCGAGGATATACTCCGGTTCGCTACGACCTTGAACCGGAGGAGGGTACTCCTGCTCATGGAGGTGTCATGTTGTTAGTGCGTAACGACGTTCATTTTAAACCTGTCACACTTACATCCAACTTGCAAGCTGTTGCCGCTCGCCTTCACTTACCCGGCTTTTTGTTTTCTGTTTCCTCTGTGTATTCACCTCCATCGTCTCCCCTTGCTCCCGCGGACATTCGAGCTCTCCTGTCCGCTCTCCCAACACCATTTCTTCTGTTGGGAGATTTTAATGCCCATCACCCACTGTGGGGTTCGCCAAGGGCTTGTGCGAGGGGAACTCTTCTTTCCGACATTTTTTACCAGTTCAATCTTTCCATCCTCAATACAGGTGCACCTACTTTTATTTCTGATTCTTCTGGTACATTCTCTCACCTGGACCTTGCCATTTGCTCACTCCAGCTTGCTCGTCGTCTTCAGTGGAACGTCTTCGCTGACACCTACTCCAGCGACCATTACCCCTGCATCGTTTCTCTTCTGTCGCACCACGTACAGCATTCCAGAGTACCTACCTGGATATCCCCAAAGCCGACTGGAGCTTGTATTCCAGCCTCGTGCATATTTACGATCAGCCCTTCGCCGACATTAACCAACTAGTGCAGCACCTTACGTCAACGATTTTCTCTGCCGCCGAACGCGCAATTCCCCGTTCATCCTCTCAACCTCGGCGGCCACCTGTTCCGTGGTGGAACGAGGATTGTCGGGACGCCGTTCGTGCCCGTAGGACTGCACTTAGGGTGTTTCGGCGACACCCTACACTTGATAATTTGGTGACTTTTAAACAATCGCGCGCCAGGGCTCGTCGCATTATTCAGGATAGCAAGAAGGCGTCGTGGACTCGTTTTGTCGTGTCTTTTAATCGCTTTACGCCTTCATCTGTTGTTTGGGATAAACTTCGTCGCTTCTCAGGTAAAGTGTCGCATTGTACTGTTTCTGGCCTTCAGGTTTCCAATGCCACTATAGTGGATCCGGCTGCCATCGCTAACACTCTGGGTGCTGTCTTTGAGGCGGTATCCAGTTCAGACCATTATTCCGCCGGCTTTCGCTCTATTAAAGACCGGCTGGATTCCGACACCTTTAATTTTCGGTCTGCTAATATTGAGTGTTATAATGAACTTTTCACAATGAGGGAGCTGGAGCACGCTCTTCATTGCTCTAGGCACTCCGCTCCTGGGCCGGACGGCATTCATGTCCTGATGTTAAAGAACCTTTCAGCCGACAGTAAACTCTTTCTCTTACAGGTCTATAACCGTATTTGGCAAGACGGCATTTTTCCTTCCGCTTGGCGCGAAGCCACCATTGTCCCTATTCTTAAGCCTGGGAAGGATCCCCAACTACCTTCCAGCTACCGCTCTATCTCCCTCACCAGTTGCTTTTGCAAGGTGATGGAGCGCATGATCAACGGGCGGTTGACATGGTGGCTTGAGTCTCAGAAACTTCTAGCGAACGCTTAGTGCGGATTTCGTCGCTATCGCTCTACCGTCGACCATCTGGTGTCCCTGTCGACGCATGTTATGAATGGATTTCTGAGAAAGTGTCAAACCGTGGCTGTGTTTTTTGACCTGGAGAAAGCTTATGACACTTGTTGGAGGGGCGGCATTTTACGTACACTTCTCGCATGGAATATCCGCGGTCGTCTTCCCATATTTCTTCGGGAGTTCATGACGGACCGCGTTTTTCGTGTACGTGTGGGCTCGGTTTTATCTCGTCATTTTATTCAAGAGAACTGAGTACCGCAGGGCTCTGTACTCAGTGTCACACTTTTTGCGATTGCTAACAACCCCATTGTTGATTGTATTCCACCTGGCATGTCATCGTCCCTTTTTGTTGACGATTTCGCCATTTATTGCAGTTCACGGCGGACCTGTCTACTCGAACGCCGTCTCCAGAGCTGTATCGACCGTCTCTACGCCTGGAGTAACGCCAAAGGCTTTAATTTCTCCGTCGAGAAATCCGTCTGCATCAACTTCTGGCGCCGGAAGTATTTCCCTCCGCCCTCTCTCATCTAGGGCCAGGGATACTTCCGTTTGCAGACGAGGCGTATCCGTTTGATAGAAAGTTGTGTTGGACTTCGCACATTTCCTTTTTAAAAGCAAAGTATGACCGTTCTCTTAATCTTTTACGTGTTTTAAGTGGCACATCCTGGGGAGCTGATCGGACCGTCCTTCTGCGTCTATATCGCTCTTTGGTCCGATCCAAACTTGATTACGGGTGTATTGTCCTTTCATCGGCACGTCCATCTGTGTTACGTCGCTTGAATCCCATTCATCATCGTGGTATTAGAGTCGCTACAGGGGCCTTTCCAACTAGCCCCGTACCCAGTCTTTACGCTGAAGCTGCAGAGCCTCCGCTGTCCTCCAGGCGTGAGATGCTCTTGTGTAGCTATGCCTGTCGACTCTCCAGCTTGCCTGACCACCCGTCCTTCGCGGCATTTTACGAGGATTCGCTTGATCGGCAATATTTAGTTAGCTCCTCTGCATTGCTCCCTCCTGGGGTTATATTTCGTCAGCTTCTTCGGCATTTGGACGTTACGCCAGCGCTGGCCCTTGCAAGGGGGAAACGCGTTTTCCTCCATGGGTGCGCGCTGAGGCCCTCTGTCACCTTGGGTTATCGTCGATGCCGAAGAATGAGACCTCTTCTTCAGTGTTTAGATCAGCGTTTTTAGAACTTCAGTCGCAATTCGGGGACTTTGATTGTATCTTTACTGATCGATCTAAGACTGATGCTGGAGTAGGATGTGCCTTTTTGTGGTGGAAATAGTTTGACCTTTCATTTACCAGAGCAATGTTCGATTTTTACCGCCGAACTTTTTAGCATTTATCAGTCCCTTTTATATATTCAGCGGCACGACTTACGGCACTGTTTTATTTGTTCCGACTCCCTGAGTGCTCTTCAAAGTATTAGCTCGCTGTACAGTTACCACCCGATCGTACAGCGCATTCATGACCTGCTCCACTCGCTTGGTGTCTCTGGCATCAGCGTCTCCTTCATGTGGATACCAGGTCATGTGGGCATCTCAGGTAATGAGTCTGCCGACGCCGCTGCCAAATCGGCGATTTTATCACCCAGAAGTTTTACCTCTGTTGTTCCCTCGTCAGATTTGTTTATTGTTTTACGTCGCCGCATCCTCTCGCTTTGGAGCGATGAGGGACGGCCCTCCGGGGGAACAAGTTGCGGGAGGTTAAACCTCTCCCGTTAGTCTGGGCTACCTCTTCCCGTGCTTCTCGTCGGGAAGAGGTAATTTTAACACGACTTCGTATCGGACATTGCATTTTTAGTCATACGTATTTGCTGAGTGGTGACCCCGCACCACTCTGTGGGCAGTGTGATGCGCCCTTAACGGTGCGTCACATTTTAGAGGAGTGTCAGGTTTTAGCTCTTTTGCGCATTCGTGTTGGTCTGCCAGTTGGCATAGCCAACGTTTTGGCAGACGACGCGCGTGCTGTAGAATGTGGGCAATGTCCGGAAAACTTTGTCCTGCTAAGTGTTTCTTCAAGGAAGGAAAAAGTAAATTATCGGCAGGGGCCAGATCTGATGAATAAGGGGATTGTTGGAGCACAGTTATGGGAGCGTGCAGTCCAGCAGACACCAGACGCTTATGTCTGATACTCTTCAGGACGTGATCCAATATGTTGAAATAGGTGGCCGCATTCAATATTTTATCTTCTGGTAGGTATTTTTTATAAATACATACAGCAATATCTTGATGCGCAACTTCTCGCACCTATCCTTTATGGATTTCGGTGACCTTGGGCAATGTCTCAACATGCTGTCCCTGTTGGATTCTGTGTCATAGCTCAGGCACCACGACTCACTGCCCGCAACGATCCGTTCAGGGAAGCTGAAGTTACTATCCACCATGTCAATAAAAACTCCGCACTCTCCATCCTGTCTTGTTTTTGACCAGGGGTCAAGTCCTGAGGTACCCGTTTACACTCCTGTGACCTCCATCAACATTTGAACCGTCAGTCGACGATTTTCTCGATGTTTTTTTCCGTACACGATATCACGAGCCTGTCTGGCCATTCACACTGCTTCGACCGTCATGGAAGCCTCGTGCCATGCTACACACGGTTTCCATATCGTGACACTCTCTTGGCGTTTTACCAAAGTTGAAGCAGAATTTCACGTCCGTATGTTGCTTCATTTCACCCTTTAAGCGCTATACCTTACTTCCACAATGCGCATATGCAAACTGCACGTCTGGATAAACACATGGCCTCACAATGATGATTGGTTGACCTCGGGCTTCACTGACCTGACTGTCCACCAATAGTATCAATAATTATACCGCACTTCAGGAATTCATTCACGATACTAAATTGATCACAGGTGATATGCCAGAAAGGAATTATCTTTCGGAGTATTTGAGTTCACCTTAAAGCTGTCCGGGTTTTTGATTCGGCTAACAAGGTTTACTGCTGTTTCTGTTACATCGCCATCTTAGCGCAGTGGTAGAGCATTTGGCTGGAAAACCTAAGATCTGCTGTTCGGGTCCTGGCTAAGTTAATTAATTTTTCAAGTCTGATTCCATTCCGTAAAATATCCGTATTTGTGTACTATTTACGTCTCGTTTTCACATTAAATTGCACTACGCTTATCCACTTGAGAGTAACTGTTGTGATGTAGAAAACATGTTCTGTCTTGAATGCATGGGCCGATATTAATGCACAAAAACTGCCTAATTAAGGTTTTATTAAAACAGAATCAATATTTGCAAACAAAATACGTCGAGTGCTAACTGACCTTGGTTGTCAATTGTCAGTTATTTCAGTTATTCATAAACAGCCCTTACATGGGTACCAGCTTCTATCTGACATAGCATGCAATTAAGGAAATTAAATAATTCAGCGTTTATAAGGAAAGCGAAATGTTTATGTTTATCACCCGTGTGGTTCGGGTTTTCTGAAGTAAGAATCTATTAAAATGAGCGTCTGAAAACAAATTCCGCTTTTTTAAAAATTGTTTTAAAGTAAGGAGAAAATTGAGAGTACGCTAACATATTCTGTACAGGCAGTATTTCACATTTTATTAAAGTTATCAGCTATCTCTGTGTAAATTAAAAACGCAAGCGACTTATAAAACAGATAAAAACTAGTCGAACAGGAAAATAAATGTATAATGAAAACGAATAGTAGAAACATTGTCTCAATGGTTGAGTGGTCACCTTTCGGCTTTTTGGCCTGTGCTCAATTTTTGGCATGGGGTATTATATACATATTTCTTTTTCTGTTTTCAATTATAGCAAATATTATTTCCATACCTCCCCAGAACCTGAAATTTTGTGTGCAAGAAGAGACTGGGAAAGAGAATTCAAACTTTTACTTAGAAAACTCTACGACAATTCTACCCAACTACTTCTAAATTTAAATGGTGAACATCGTTATCAATGGGAAGTGTTTCAGAAGTCCAAGTCACCAATGTAACCTAACATATTAAAGGCGCACAGAAATGGAACAAAACGACAACGTTTCTGAGCGAAAACAAAATAATTAGTACGCTAACATCACAATGATAAATGTAATTTCATTTAATTGTAGTTTTCTGAACTGAATACCCTCTTTTATTCATGGTTCTTGCAATTTCTGTTTTAAATTTTGTTTGTTCTTTATTTTCGACACATAATTTCAACTTTATCTTTAATATGTTCGTTATAGTTAATTGAAAACATATGAATTGATGTTACAATATACACTAACGTGTGTTTATTTTGATGGCATACTTTAAAACAAATGTTTGTCTATAAATAATAATGCTGTTCAATTAGACTATCGGTTTTTCAGTTAAGTACACTGGACTCGGAACATTCTCCAAGAAGTGTGCATTATGTTTGGTGGTTATGTTGAAGTTTCTTATTATTTTATCGTACGGTGTGCATTAAAATTCATCCATATTAGCAAACGTGTTATGATTTATCTCATAACTAAATTAAGCGGATATGTTGATCAGCTAACGTTTTACAGGAATTATCCCAAGGAAAAAGCAATTTCATAACAGAAACCCATTTTACAATTATAGTGAAGCAAAATATATATCAGAGTATTGTACGGACCGTCGTAGAAGTCGATGCACGGACGGCAGGATTGCATTGGATTACGTTAACTTTCAAAAAGTGTCGTATCGAGGTTAGCACCTGCTTTTGGGGACAGCAGAGTGCTGAATCATTGCCTAAAATCATATTTATTGACCACGAATGTAGGTCAATTCCCTGAATTCTCTCCACGACTCGAACGACACCAAGATCACATCGGCCGGGCTCTGCCCCTTACCCTAATAAGTTAAGATTCAACCCTGTGTATCGACAAGATCTTCAAGAGCTTTACAGGTAAGGAATCTGTGAATACAGTTAAGTTCATGCACATACGACCCCTCTACGGAGGGGCTTCTACACCATCTTGAATTATCTTCAACATAAACCTCAGGTTGCCATTTAGCACCTCCCCCTTACCCGAGCATCCCCTATGGCGCCTATTATCCCGACACCGTCCATCTCTACCACCTGAACCTATTCCTCTCTGTTGTAAACCGCTCAAGGCGGCGCCGTGGCCGAGTGGTTAGATCGCTGCAAGTGGGATTTGTGGTGGACGAAGCGGCGTCTGGGCGGGTTTTCTCCGGGTTCTCCGGTTTCCCCCGCCATTCATTCCACCAACTGCTCCATCATCACCTTTCCTTTCATACATTTCACCAACATTTCGTTTCATCTACTTCCTTCATCCCATACCAGGCATCGGGCTGATCACCCATCCTGGATGCTCTGTCTGATCCATGAGTGTCTGCTCCCCGACGGTCCTCTGACCCCAGGCACCCGCCTGTAAGTCCTGGGCCGTGTAAGTCCTACATAAGAGGAGGGTAAACAGATAATGAATGAATGTAAGCAGCTCCCGGGGCTAACTGCCCTAAGGATCCCTACAATATATTTCCATTTATGCAATGTTAACGAGTTTATGTTTCATTCGCCGAAATCAGTTATTTTATAAACTTATATGTTAGAATATTTACTTGAATCAAAATAATATGCCGCATATATTGAAGTAAAAGGAATAGTCCTTAGAAAAGAATCTGGTGTTTTACATTCATATGACTTTATCCACTGTAACTTTTTTAATTAGCTTCTACAAACTATTCTTACAAAGGCTGATTTTCAATCTGCCTCTTATTAATGGAGATAAACCTTCACTTACCACTTACACATTTAAAATTGATAGTCATATGTTTAAAAACTGGACCCTGTGTTGGCCATAAAGTTCAATTACTCTTTCCATGCAGTTGCGAAAAACAACTAATATCGACAAGCCTTTAAAAGAATGACGAACTACTGAACAACTCGAAATATTACTAACGAATATCTAGGAAGTAATATGTGCCACAAAAGAGTTAATTCAAATGAATTATGTGTTTTAAAGAGAATGTGTTTTCGTGATCGCTTAACGTTTACCAGTTATAAAAGATAATACAAATTCTTTCCATGGAGGAGGATTTCGTAGTCTATTCCCAGAAATTTCAAGATACGAGTACGCACATTTTATTTGTCTTGTAAATTTCTGAAATGTATTGTATTTTAGTCAAAATTGTTAGAGCCGTTTTGAGAAAATAAAAGGTTTGGAAAAATTTTCCCTGTAATGGGTAATTTGGGGTGGGAGATTTTCATGAAAACCTTCATGTCCATAAATACAAAATTTAATATTTGTTCGACGTTTCTCATTTTTAGCTATGCTATCCACGACATACACGTGCGCGGATACGGACCTTTTTCTAAATTTTCTTTTTTGTTCAAAAGGCCTAAAAACATATATTTCTGGTAAAATTTCGGTGTCGAATTTTTGCGTGGAATGCAATACATCTGCTTCCTACTAGTACGTGGTAGAGAAAGTAAAACTGAATAGCGACTAACACTTGAAACAAATGTAAGCATTTGGAAATTGAAACTAGTAGCAAATAATATCTAGGAAATGGTTAACAGTTTTATTGAACATAAATAGTGTGCAATATTTGTATAGTAAGTCTCTATCTATTTCTTATGGTTTTGCCATTATACAAAAGCTATTCAGAATGTAAAGAATTTACAGGCTATTCCCACAAATTTTAGCATATATCTGCATATTATTCGTCACGAAAATATATTAAACATATAATATTTTAATAAAAATGATGAGAGCGATTTTTGTGAAAATTAAAAATAACGAACGTTTTTCCATATAAGGTTTGAGTACTTTGGGGGAGGTTCTTGAAACACTTCGCGTCGCATCCTTGGAACACGCTCTATTTAAACAGCAGCTTTTCCTTCTCCAAATATGCTATTTATAGACAGACACACACACATACAGATGGTTTTTTTTCTTCTAAAAGTGCAATCTTTTTTGTTCACTTTGGATTCGCGGAGCTCAAAACGCGTATTTCCGGTGAAATATCCATATCAAATTTTTTGTTGGAATACAATACTTCCTCCACTTACTATAGGTAAGTAGCAGGGAGTAAAAATTACAAGGTTGAATTTGATCGTTAGCATTGGAAATAGAAATATAAACCTCCAATACGTACATTTTATGCACTGATTGCTGTTTTGCCCCATCACTTTACATCACCTTGAGAGGTATCAGCTAGTACTGATTGTATCCATCTCCGTGGTGTAGATGTTACGAATTTGTCATTCAAACTGGAAGGCCTGAGTTTGAATCGCATTGGTGCGAGGTATTTGGATAAGGGCCTTTTAGACGTCTTCCCTTATCCTCATAAGATATATTATATCAGGTAACTCTAACCTTAACGCACCTTGGGGTCATTTAAGCATCACTGCATACGACATTGAACACCTTAACTAACGAATATGTTGATTGTCTCTATGGTCTGGTGCTTAGCTAACAAATCTAGAGGTGTTCACCCCTCTATCCTCCCTAGAGTCTGAAACTATGATGGGGTTATGTATGAATTTGTTTATAAAGAAAGCCCAAAGATTAACAAAACATTGAAACGAGTGAATATGATTGCCGATGAGCAATTATAAGATTGTTCCAAAGGCAAAGCTGCCAACACGGCCTTAGATGTTAAAGGCGGCATATAAATGGAAAAAAGGGATACTGTGTTGCAGTCACATAACCTCCTCTACACACTCTTCTACAAAGTATTCTTATAAAAGCTTATTCTTCTATCCACTTCTTTTTAATGCAGGTAAACTTTCATTACGCATTTACACACTTTGTTGTAGGATACAGCAGCTAAAGGGTAGTCAAAGTTTTAAAGAGCGTGTCGCTATCTTTCAAGTTCCATGTTCTTGTTCTTCGCATGACCACGAGAAAAAAGGAATAGCGACTTACCACTTGAAAAAGGAATAAGTATTTGAAAACGTATCCCAAAGATCGAGATTATCTCGAAAATCGTTAACTCCAACAAAATCCTATTTGATATAAATGTTCTGTAGTAAGATCTCTATCTTACCGTTTCCCAAATACACAAAAGTCATTCAGAATGAAGGTGAATTCACAGGCGTTATTATTCATGGAATATTCAAGATATTTCCGCTTCTCAATTTTATACACAGATATGTTGTAATAAAAGTCGTTAGAGCCTTTTTTGCGACAACAAAAAATAACATATTTTTTCACGCAAAGGCTGGATTGGGATGGGGAGTTTCTTGAAATACCACCTTCGTTATTTCACCAAGTAATGCTGTTCACAGACACACAAGAAGACCTCTTCCTAAACATGTCCTTTTACTTTTTGTACACCGTGCATAGTAGGTAGAGAAGGTATTGTATTCCACCCAAGAACTCGAGATTTCATCGGAAATACAGGTTTTGAAGGCCCTGAATCCAAAAAAGCATTTTTGGAATAAGGTCCTTGTGTGTGTCAGTGAACAGCATAACTCAAAAATGGAAAGTCGTCCAGTATCTTCCAAGATTTTAAATTCAGTAATTTGCAAAGATGCGACAGAAGGTACCCCAATACCAAACATGGTTTTGGAAGGTTTTTCGAAATTTTTTATTTCCTGAAAAAATGGCTGTAACGACTTTGATTAAATAGTGTATATTAAATATGTTTTTAATGGAAAATTAAACGTATCTTTGGGAATAGTCTATAACGCGCTCTTCATTCGAGAGGAATGTTATATAATATTGTATAACTGTTCAGCGATAGACGAAAACGTAAATCTCCTTAAAATAAACTTTTGTGGCATAAGCCATTTCCGAAATATCTGTTGTTAATTGTTCGAATACCGAGCAAGGTGGCGCCGGGATGTCCCGGGTTCTATTCCCGATGACCGCCACTCTGACTTGGGGTTTTTCCGTAGTTTTCGCCTGTTGCCAGGAGAGGTTTTGCTAATACCACAATTTTTTCCGGTCCTTCACTCCCCATCATCACATTTCATATCACTGTGATATATCCACAATCAACATGTATGGGCAGATGAAAAACCCATGCAATTGTTCCGTCGCCTCAGCAAGTCCGATTCACTCTCAACATGTGGGCCGTTATCACTGATGGTCGGTTAGTTGGACCCCATGTACCTGTAAACAGACTTCCTGGAAAACACCAGAGCTCATGTGTATGAAGACTCTCCACTGAGCATTCGTCAACAAGCTTACTTCTTGCATGATGTCACACTTCAATCATACCGCTCACCGGTACCTGAATCGAAGGATTTCTGATCGATGCATAGGTAGAGGTGGCCCAATTGCTTGGGCACCATGCTCACCTGATTTGAATCCTGTTTATTTCTACTTGTGAGGCTATTAGAAGGTTGTTGTATTCATCTCCCTTCAGGATCGAATTGTGGCAGGTTATGAGGAAATACGCAGGAGTCCTGAAACTCTGAGTCATGACCGTGAGAGGCCATGGGACGTCGATGTGAGAGGCCTGTATTCAAAGCAGGAGGTGGACACTTTGAACATATTCTGTAAAGAAAACTACTCGTATTAAGAAAATACGTTCCGGTGAATATCACTGTTTTGAAGGTCATAGCTCAGAAACCAAGCAATGGACGTTTTTACTGTCTACTATGGGAAATGCATACCTGAAATTATGCCCACTGTTTTTGAAACACCAGTATAACATCGCGTACTTACACATTCCACTATCGGTGTTTCCTTTGTATCTATAACGAAATGTGTAATTTGGCTAGTTCTACAAGGGTTTATCTGGATTAAAATAGAAAAAATGTCTGATGTGTTACACTCACATGACTTTCTCTAGCCTCTATTGCTTATTAGCGGGTATACAAATTATTCTAACGAAAGTTTATTTTTCTATCTACTTCATTTTAAACCAGATAAACCTTATCGGAAGTAACTGCATTACACATTTGGTTATAGATACAAAGAGAACAGCGATAGTCAAATGTTTAACAACTGGACGCTATATGCTGGTCTTAAAATTCCGTACTCTTTCTATGATAATGTAAGAAACAGCTGAATTGGACAGGACTAAAAGAATGGCTTAAGTATTGAACAATTCGAACCATTAATAAAGGATAGCTCGGAAATGGCTGGTGCCAAAAAAGAAATTATTTAAAGAAATTGTGTGTTTTAAAGAGATTTGTATTTCTGTAGTACGTTTTCATCTGTAGCTTAACGCTACCAGTTACACAAGCTTATACAAAAGTTGCTTCCGAATGAAGAGGATTTCACCGTTATTCCCACAAAATATTTTGACATGTAAATATCTTTAATATAGGGTATCTTAATCAAAATAGTTAGAACAGTTTTTTAGAAAATGAAGAAATTTCAAAAGTCTTCTATATAAAGGATAGTTTGAGGTGGGGATTTTCTTGAAAATCTTGGTGTCGCATCTTTGGAAAATGAGTTAAAATACCAAGTTTGGTGTTTATCCGTATTTGTTTTTGTTTTTGAGTTACGTATGCTGCTCACACACATGCGCAATGACATTTTTTTAAAAATGCTTTTTGAACGCAGAGGGCCTCTAATCAATATTTTTTTGTGAAATATTGTTATCGAATTTTTTAATGGAATCCAATACCTACTTTCTCTGTCTATAATGTACGTGATAGAGAAAGCAATAAGCTTCGTTCTTAAGAATAATTTTTATAACCACTAATAAACGATAGAGAGTGGCGAAAGTCATGTGAATCTATCTCATGAGGGTAATATTATCTATTCAGAGTAATGGGATTTTCGGTGAAATTTTGGTATCGAGCTTCTGGTGGACACGCAATACTTCCTCTACTAACTAGAGAAAGTAAAAAGTTACATTGCAGTCGCTGGAAAAACGATTACCTGCTTATTCTTGAGTGTATGGGCACATTCTCTGGATTCTGCGAATTCATTTTGCGCTAGTTGCGCTGTTTCTTTATTATGCACCTTTTCTTTCTGTATTTGTTTGTTTATGTGTTGATATATTTTAAAGAACAATAAACTGTAAACTTTAAGTTTATCGTAACTATCTCTACCCACTACAAATCCCATAAGTATATCCCATACACATATTAACAATTATGCAGAAGTATAAACAGTTGTTGTTCTGTCCGCTTTATGATATTTACGATAAATCTTTATATCAAATTTAGTATTTGGACTTCGTGAAACATATAAAAAGACAAACTTTGTACCATTTATATCACAAGTCGGTTTTGTTTGTAACAAATATATGCGAAAGAGAAGGAAAATGTAAGCATAAAACAAGCATGCTACAAACACACTCATCTGTAAAATTGTAGTTTTAATTAGTTCTGTCTTTTTTCTGTTACATGTTGTTGTCTTTTTCAAACTAACACAACATTCAATAAAAATTAAAAGACATTCACATGAAAAATTAACAATATACATAATTTATATTGACAAAATCTCAAACTTATGATAATTTATTCAAAATTGGTCCCACATATTTTATAAAATAGCAAATATTAACATTTGCCCATGTAAAGAATTGTTTGGAATGAGAAGGCTTCTTGAAAATCATCGCTTGATATCCTTAAATGGGGTTTGAGGCACTCAAGGTGATTGAATTTCATTAGGTAAAGGATCATAATACCTAATAGTCTGCAATGACAGATAGGCCAAATATTGTTTCATAGAAGTGGCAGATTTAGTGTTTCAGCCAAATCGTGGTGGTGATTATTATAAACAGATGAGTAATGCAGTGTATAGGGAATGGTTTACCGATCTCCTTCAGAGACTGGAAGAAGAGTGTGTGACAGTATTGGACAATGCTTAAAGAAAACATCCCCAATACAAGTTTTAGAAAGGCTGAAATTTTGTCATGGCTTCAAAGCAAGAATAAACCTCATAACCTACACACAATAACCGAATAATAAACTATTTGTAAAACAGCCAACAACTCAGCAAATTATTGTTAGTAATTCATTGTTAGTGCATGCATTCAAATATCAGCTATATATAACGAAGGCTAATGAGACTTCCCCTTGGATTTGTTCACTCTGAGGCATGCATACCGGTTCGGTGTACCAAACGGAATGGTTTGAGACAGAGATATCGCTCGGAACCCAACCCGCCCGTATCCACGAGCTCGTTTATGTTCGAAGCCATGAATGGAACAAAGTAGTGCCCAAAACTCGTCCAATAGACAGCTCTCGTATACATAAACTTGAGTTGTGAGCTACGATCCGATCTCACCTCTCAGTGGTAGTCACAGACGCGCTTGGAGAGTCGTGCGTGCCTGGCGTTTTAAATTCGAGTATTGTGCAATGTTTACTCAACTCCAGTCTTGTAAATTTATTTTTCAATTTATGGTAACATCGCCATAAGAATAATTTTCTCGATATGCAAGCTACCGTCATCGAGACCGAGCGAGATGGCTCAGCGGCAAAGTGTGAGACTCGCATTCGGAAGGTCTCTGGTTCGATTACCATCGGGGCGGTCAACCTGTCCATATTTTTTCATGGTTTCATGGGTAGGTAAGCGAATTCTAGGGTGGTTCCCTTTTTACCACGAATTTTATGGCCATAATTTCCTGTCCCCTTCATCTGGTTCTGGGTTGTGGGTCCAGTCGACGGAGGTTGATGTTTTGCGATAGGACGATGTAAACAGCGTTGCGGAAAGATTTCTCCTTGGCGCTTGGCGGAACCAGTGGGACCCTCTTTGTTGTTGCGAATGTCTGTGTGTTTCCGGGACCCGAGATTGCGGGCGGCTAAAGCAGGGCTAGCCGACGTCAGGATGGTGTTCTTGCTGGCGCAGATCATCGTCCGGATCTAGTTGCCCTTCATCTCTTCCTCCCAGGGTCACACTGGAGGCCCCTCCGTTTGACTACTCTACAGCATGCTTGCCTAAGTGTTTAAGCCTGCATTTTTATTATAAAATATTCCCTCTACTTCGATTTTGATCCTGTCGGCTATTTTCCTTTAAAATCTACAATTTTGGTTTTATTTATTGTTAGTTTAAAGTAATGAAAGCTATTTGATTTTGGTTAATCATAGATCGTTATGTGTCATCTTAGTTCTCCCTTTTATTACCTACTAGATTGTAGGTAATATATAAATAAAATTAAAGTCAGTTTATCCTAAATAATTTATCAATTAGATTCAATTGCAAACCCATTGTTGTGCTTCATGGCTGGAAATTTTACTTCTAAAATATAGATGAAAAAGCACTGGAGCATCCATAGTAGTTACCTAAGGAGATGGCTTTGATTTTTGATTAGGAACACATGAAAACATAAAACTGAATAACGCATGTACCCCGAATGATACCGATAGATGTAACAACTAAGAGAAACAAAAGCACGGTAAGATAGCAGACAGTGAAATACAGTTCCTGCATGGCTAACGAAATCGTTAAGTCACGAGTTCCTGTATAAGACGATACGTTAAACATTGATATTATCTAATTACTTCATAAACTGAAATTTTACTCTCATAATGTAAATGTATGAGAACTAAGTCCCAAACTTCGTAATGACCTTTATTGCCTGTATTATTATTATTATTATTATTATTATTATTATTATTATTTTATTTATTTACAATCGTTCAGCAAATACGCCTTAAAGACGTATATAAACATTAAATAAAACAATGGAGGTAGCTGTAAACGGTTCCTCTAACTAAACCTTGAAGGAGAACATGTAACAGAAATTGAAAGGATACAGAGTGAGGTGCTAGTAGTTACACAACGGGTATTCTGTGCTGGAAGAGTCGCTGATCTTGTGGCAATCTGCGCTTGAGGTGTAGTGGCTGGCGAATGCAAACGCCGAGGTAACACTCCCGGTCTTGCTGGGACGTGCCAGCTGCCGGATGTACTGTGGAAAAGATAGACGACCAAACTCAGTGCGAAGTTGTTGGTTCCGAATGAAGCGCGGAGCGTTCGCGGCTGTTCGTAACACCCTGTTTTGTATTACTTGCAGTCTGTGGAGATTAGTCTTCTTAGCTGCATATATTAAAATATGGCGGACGAGTGATGTGTATAGGAGCTGATTCGTGACCAAGGGGTAGAGCGTCCCTGAATGAGGGGTACAGTTTTGATAATCGGGCTGATACCCGAATAGCTATTTGACAGAGATGGTCGTTCCATGCGAATTCAGATGGATGTCACAGTGACAGTAAAAGAGAATAGTATCACTAGCGTATAAAGAAGCCATTCAGTTCGGAGCTACAGATGATGAGTGAATATTGTAAAGAACACTGGTGAGTGGTAGCATGCTTTGGCCGAAAACCGAACTGGAAAGATGGAACTATGTCATTGTGAAAGAAAATACGAGATATACGATGGTGAATAACTTTCTTCAAAAAGTTTGGAAAGGATAGCCATTAAACGGATGGGTCTGTAGCTTGAGAGAAGGATTTCGAACTTATTGGGCTTATGAGCACAATAAATTCCGCGTGTTTCCATGTAGATGTAAAAAAAGCCAATGTCCAATCCCGAGCAACATCGAAATAGGATGAAGGATAAGCGAGTGACTTGTTTGTCAAGTTATTCAACACAAAAGGCCATGTCCTGGAGTCGTTTTAATAGGAAGACGATGAAAGGTACGCGACAATTCCCGTGGACTAGTGAAAAAAATCCTATGGTGAACTGTAAGGCAAAGTTGATACTCATGAAGTTCCCTGTCACAGCACAAGGGATATCAAGTCTAAACAGTACTGCGTATAAACGTGCACTCGTAGTGGGTTGCCAAGGTGTCGCACTTAGCAGCAGCATGTGCCAAAAGCATATCAACTACTCGAAGAGACGGAATCACTTTTGGTGCTCGAAGAATTCTCTTGGTGACGTTTCATAAGTACAGTCGCCGGAGGAATTGATTTTAAATGCCACTGATGCTCTCGACAGCAGCGTTCCTCTAGTGCGGCCCATTTATGACGAATGAAACTGTTTAATGTTGGTAAAACCAGGATGAAGCTGATGTCACAAGCGACGGACACCATTTTTAAATAATTATAACTGTGTTAACTTCAGACCAGCGAAAGCTCGCCGGGTAAGTCACGTGTGACATTTAAGCTCCTGCACGTATACCCCCTTTAACCAGGGCCCAATAGTATCTATGCATACTATTGGTGAATATAGTCATTATACAAACCCGGGTTCTCATTTAACTACCTATGGTTCCCCCATTCCGGCACCACAACCTAGGCATATCCACAGTTGTGAGAAATCTCCGGGGCCAATTGGCCCAGGGGGCGCTAAAATCATGGGGGTCGCCGGGTGCAATAATGGTAATTAGCCAACAATAGCGCCGCGGCTGAAAGTACCAATTTCTTTTCTCTCTCTCCATCCTTTTCTCGTCTCCCCTAGCCCCCTAAATCTCCACGCTGGTATAATCTCCTCACCTGATTGCATATCAGTTTAAACCCATAGCTCGTGACGTTCCACACGCCAGAGTTAGAAGACCCTGTCAGCAGCCTTGTTAACTATGACCTACCCACTCATCACGATATAGTCTTAAATGCAGGCAGTATCCTCAGGAGTAAAAGGTGTACAGCTTTAAGGCTCATAGCATGTTACTAGCAAATAGGTTATAATTTAGCTTGCATGTCAGAATCTGCGCTCACGCTACTGGCTCCACCAGCCCTGTAGCACAGGAAATCAGAAAATTGTGTGTAGAGTTAGCAGAGTACAGGGCGAATAATTAAAACTTCAAGAGTTTGCTATTGGGGATTTAAGGGAAATTTCTAATGAGTTAGCAGGACACGCGCAATTCGCAAACCAAATCCGGCTACGCTCTGCAAAAAACCTTCAGACACCAAGCCCGAGCACTAGAAGGGTTAGCAAGTAAGGATGGGCAAAACAGAGAATCAGACTAGAACTGTAAATGGACGCTGGAAACCCACCAGAGATTACTTAAAGGAACCACGTTGGCACTCGTGTGTTAGGTCACCTTAGTGTAGGCGAAATGTCAAGGAGATAGACGTCAAAGATACGAAATTTAATTTCAACTCGCAACTGGAAGAAGGGCAACAGCGTAAGCTACTGGACATCCATAAAGATATTCTCGCAACCAGTTTACAGGAATTAGGAACCACAGACATAGCTGAATTTAAAATTCGGTATAAAAATATCGCGCCAATGAAGCAAAAACCGTACAGGGTGACCCATAAGCAGAGCGGAGTTATAAACATACAAATTAAATAAATAAACGACGCGGGAATAAATAAGGGCTCAAAAGTACTTGGAGGTTACCGGTGATCCTAATTAAAAAGAAATCAAGAGAATATCCGTTTTGCGTAGTCTACAGGAAGCCCAACGCGCAAACAGCCTCTTCAACATACCCGCTTCCATTAATAGAAGAACTACTTAGCCAACTAGTAGGTCTAAAGCTTTATTGTACGCTTGACTTACTCAGCGCATGTTTTCAAGTACCACTCGCCGAGGAAAGTAAAAAAATTGTTCCTTCATCACTACGGATGGGCAATTTCAATTTGAAACGTTGAACTTTGGTCTAGCGAAGGCGGCAAGGCTTTTACACAGATTAAAAATAAATTATTAGGAGATATACGGTACAAGAAAGCATTAATATATCTAGACGACATAATAATCTTTGTGCGCACCTTTCAGGAATCATTGTTCAAACTGGAGGCAGTATTCAAAGAATTAGAAACACACATTTTAGCCCAAATTGCAAAAATGCTTTTTTTTAATGAGCAAGATAAGACTACTAGTATATGAAGTTTCAACAGCAAGCATAGAAGCTTACAAAGATAAAATTCAGGCAGTCACACAACTGAGAACCCCAAGGAACGTCAAGAAAGTAAGACAAGTGGTACGCTTGTTTTCTTTTTTGGAGGGTCTTTCAATAACTTTGCAGCGGTCGCGAGGCCACTCAACGATTTGACAAAAGGCGACCAAAAATTTGCAATGCTCCAAGAACAGTAGAAGCGCTCCAAGAATTAAAAGACATAGTGGTAGAAATTCTGGCTTAGCACATTTTATACCAGAGGCCAAAACAAATGCACTGTGATACCAGCATGTACAGCATAGGGAGTTGCCTTCTACAGGAACAGGGAGAAAAAATGCACCAGTAAGGTTTGTTTCTAGAAGCTTGAGCAAAGCCGAGAAAAATTACAGCGTATCAGAACATGGACTATTAGTGGTTATATATATATATATATATATATATATATATATATGGATTATCAAAGTTTAGCCAGTACAATACGGTTACCCCGTAACGATAGTGACAGATCACGCATGTGAGCCACTTAACCGTCGTCAGGGGTCTGTCAGGAAGGTTGGCACGCTAGAGTTTAATGCTGCAGGATTTCGACTACACGGTTTAATACAAGTCAGAAGCCAAACATAAAGACGCAACCTGAAGTAGCACAGGAAAGTGAGGACAGGATTTCCTGCCTAGTAAAGCCCGTAGAAACAGCCCAAAAGCATGGAGAGTGCCCCCCCCCCAGTGACACCAATTAAAACCTCTGATACAAGTTCTAAAACAGCAGAGCGTGGCGAATGTTAAGTTCATCTGACGGGCCGCAACATATGTTTAAATCCAATGTACTGAATAGAAAAAACGCAAGCGGTACAGTAGACATGCATCTACTAGTTGTATCAGACCGTTTGCAACAAGAGATGCTTTATAACAATCATGGCGATGCACTAAGTGAATATTTGGGATTTGCTAAGACCTTTCACAAAATTTATCCACACTACTACTGGACTGGGTTGAAAAAGGATATACAGGATCATGTGAAAGGATATGTTTCATGCCAGTAACGAAAGGGGCCGTTGAAACAGAGCCGCAAGGCTAATGCAACCCCAAAAGTTAACTATCTATGAGAAAGATTTTCAATTGTCATCTTAGGACCCATCCCACAATCGAAAACAGGTAACCGTTACGTAGTAGCCGCTACCGAGTTTTTGTCCCGACATATGGATCTCCGCGGAATTCCAAAGGCATCCACAGAACACGTGACTGAATTTATTCTGGATTATGCCATTTGTTGCCATCGCGGGCTAAAGTACGTGTTATTAGATAGAGGATTAGTATTCATGAACGAAATAAGTAAGAATTACTCAAACTAATTGGGAAAATTCCAAATTTTACAACAGCTTACAGGACACAAACGAACGGACTTATAGAAAGAGCAAGTAAAACGATTCTTCAAATAATAAGGAATTACGTAAATTCATAACACACGGATTGGGACAAGTTACATGAAATTCTGTTTGCAATAAATACTAATAATCAAGGAAGCACGGAATTCACGCCATTCGAACTTAACTATGCATGAAAGCCCGTGCTACCAGCTGATATTTGCAATTACAGGGTACGACACAACATTTATTCGTGCAGCAAACAAAACACGCTATATTGAAAGTAAGAACGCTAGCAGCAAAAATATAGAAAAAAGCCAGCGACAGAACAAGCGTCTGTATGATCGGAATAGGACACACGTAGAATATAGAAATGGAGACCTAGTGGTATTGTACACCCCCAAGCGAATAGTACACAAAGCTGAAGTTATTATTGAATTTTACAAGCCCGTTTAGGGTAGCACAAAAATTAAGTCCCTTGAATAATGTGATAAAGGCCAAGAATTCCACAAGACAACAAAACTTACATACATATGACAAAATTTTGCGATATTACTAGTAAAAGGAGGAAGTAGGAGAGGAATGGAAAATACACATCCCAAACTCGGAGCGCGCAGAAACGCCACGAGGTCTCCACATGCACACAAACACTCAATGAAAGTTAAAAATGCTAACACTACTCGCTGCCACACGAAATTATAAAATATGTCTACCCTACGTGCACCGAAATTTTGAAACAGGGAAGTAAAGGTGATTGCGAATTCACGGTCAATTAGTTTTAAGCCCTGAAATCTTCATGCTGTTCCAGAGGCACTAGGAGATACTGCTACTCCCCAGCCTTAGGGACGCAGAACAGCAGATACCCGTCGAGTCGTAATGTAGGCCGTGTGAAACCCTACTACGGACAACGGCTTAATAGGTATCCATGCCCTAGGTATTTTAGGTAAAAAGATAGAAGGTAAACATCTGGCACCTAACAACAGAAAGGTCAACAGGTAAGATGGCATCACTAAATCCAATCGAAAAACTACATTTTGGACTTAATAGTTAAAGAAAGCAGCCTTTAATTTTGGCGAAGACGGTAAAAAAAGGCCGAAAAGAGGTCTGGCTCTACTGGGCGATCTCCTCAACTTTTGTTGCGACGGTGCCAGCAGCCATCAGGTACGCATGCTGACGGCCATGGACAAGCAATTATTAGACTATAAGGAAGCTTTAGAATCGATAGTAGCAAAGACCGCACATGATTAGCCTCGTCAAAGGACAAATTCACGGCGTACAATGAAAAAACTAACTATGGCATATACGAAAACAGATATCCGGCTTAGTGAAATCGTGTAGGGAGTCTACAATGACATACACCTACAATGATATAAAAACAAAGTTGCAGAACATGTCAGACACCAATAATATCTAATGCTTTGTGAAGTGCTGCAGAATACGTAAAGAGCGATACAAGTGATCTGTTTGTTAAACAGATTGACACGCTATTTCTATGCCGAAATCACTTGTTCTCACTATTTGTTTTCCCCTACAAAATTTGCATTGAGGAGTTAGAAAAATTGGAAGGAGATTTAGCTAAATCCAACTTCCAGTTGGCAATACCAAGAGAGCGCCCAGGTATTCGGATCTAGCAACTACCACATGTTCTGTCAACCAGATATGCATCTGATAATCATTAAAATAACGGTAAAGCAGGAAAACGCCAAATGGATTCAACCCCTTTTGCGCGGGACAACGCAACCTGCTCTATCATACATGGCGCTACTTACGTGGCGGTAAATGGGAGAAGGATTCGCCCCATTAGGGGCGACGATGAGGGAATGCGACCCGTACAAGTCCTTGCTATGTTATATAACCAGATTTACGAAATATCTTCTATTTAGCCCCATGTACGGAATCAAAATGTTACAGGGCATGACGGCAACAGAATTGAATGGATTTTTCCAATTTCAGTGCCACGTGGCGACTAAATCAGTAATAACACAGGTGGAAACTGACGAATACGCAATAACCTATCCAATCAGAGAATAGTGTGTAGTCAAGCAAGTCACCATATTCCCGGAAGGAACTCCGGGAGCAATAAAGGTTAACCTACCATGTTCACGCACCCTAGAGATGGGATACGCGGTGTCTATTCCAGGAAAATTTCCATGCATGCAAGATGCGGAGGTGGCACCACAAACAATGCACTTGATTCTATCGGAATGGTTAACTGCAGGAGCATTAAAAGTCCACCCATTAGTGGCAACGAATCAGTTAGTGTTTATAAATCTCACCCAATCTATATTGCAGCTTGTCACTAGAAATACGGTACTTGAGTATACCGCAGACACCCTCGCAATATTAACACACGCAGTACGACAAGAAACCACAGCTACTTCCGTATGTTGATAATACTATACACGTGGACGGCTCTGTTTTCTTACTATCAGTATTCATTCTGATTAGGTGCTCGGAATTGAACATACGAGCAAACTGCCGAATGCGAACGCGGGTTCAATTATACAAAATGAGGCCATGAACACCATTGAAATGTATCTCTTAATATTATGCGTAATAGTAATGGGTGCTATTGTTTATAATTTGTGCTGATGTATGTACTGGATGTATGAGTTGTTGTTGTGTATAGCCAGTCACTTATGTTACGTGATTTGGTATCTCTAGGCTCAACTGTTTGTTGCTCCGGTGATTCATTTCCTCCATGTATTGAGGGCGTGGCCGGCGCCTTGCATAAATGCAGCTGGCGGACAGAGGTCTCTCTGCATTGCAGGTACGGTGTGGCTTCGAGAGAGACGTTTTGTGGATTCATTTCCTGAATTTCGTTGCTGAGTGGAATACTTTCTGCGTTTGCTTGGTGCGCTCGTCAGTGTTATTAATATTTAGAAAACTTTATCTTTTCCACTTAAAGTTTACTAATCAAAGGATTAGTTTATTTTCAAACTTCTGCTGGCGGCGTCAAAATTGCAGGGCTTATGACAAATGGCTGTGACTTCTGCATAAGTAAAGGTAGACTTTTGTCCTCAGCTTATTTGTATTTTGGTAAGGTGAATGGAGTTTGAAAGAAACCGTAATGTATGCTTTTCCCAAGCAATTCGTAAGGGACTGGCTCTGAATAATATTCATAGTTTTAATGTGTTTCGGTTGATTTGTTTCTTTGCCAAAATTAATACTGGGTTAAATAGGCCATGCTATTTGTAAATGAGGGTGTTTTGTACCACTTCTAAGAGTACCAAAAAGGGATGTTTTCAGGCTTTCTCTGTGGGTTTAATAAGGAGTCATTTAATGGAATCTTTGCTTTTTTTATTGCTGTTAAATGTAATTCTTTATTGGAATATTAATGGGTAAAGTATTAAAGAAGTGCCTTTTCAATGGTTTAAGGAGCATTGTAAGCTTTAGTAAAGCATTTAAGCTAATTGCTCTGATATTGGCCTGATAGTGTAAAGTTGCATTGTTTAGAAGTTCAAGAGTATCCGATGTTATATATATATATATATATATATATATATATATATATATATGTTTAATTGGCCTGCCCCTTTTAACGAGATATTTATAATAGGGTTTTTTATAGTTGTTAAATTTGATTTGCTTATTGGAATATTAGTGAGCTGAGAAGGAATTGTACTATTTTGTCAATTTGCCCTGGATATAGTCGGAACTACTTAGATTTAGTTAAGGTGCCTATGGTTGTATCCTTTTGGGCTATATTTTACTAGGTGATTTATCAGACCAGTTATTAATTTATGAAGGGTACAGTTGCATCTACAATTCGTTTTATAATTGGTAAATTAACTCATGCACTATTGGGCACAATACTTTGGTTTCAATGCTGTAGTTGAATTACTTTGACTGATATAATCTCGCCTTTTCTATGTCTTGAACCATTTTGCCATTTTAACCGCTTGGTTTGTGGCTCCTTCCTCACATAACCCTCTAGGGTTGAAAGCATTTTGTATACTTATTTGCTCTTTAATGCATAGCTTTGTTATAGTTAGATGCGTGCTTTTGGAAAAATGTTCATTTTGCCGGGGTTTAATGTCCAACAGTTTTCTTTTTCAGCTAAAGTATTAATGCTATTTTGTTAGCTAACTTGTGAGTTATCAAAAGCAGCTAAACTATTACTTACTCCGGTGGGGTTATTTTGTCACAGATATTTACGCTCTCTTAGATTCATAAATATTCAAAATTTAGAAGATACTTACTCCTTATAGGTACCTTTAAATTTCATTTATAATAATTAGATTTATGCTGCCTGGATTTATAAAATATCCAGGTATTTAAATATCGCCCAGAGGGGAAAGCTGTGGTGCAGATTTGGTATTTTCTTTTTTGGTTAGTTGAACTTTAACTTCTTTACTTTAATTTTTTATACATTAAATTTGCTTTAAAGCTTTTGGTCAGTTAAAGTTTCGTCATTACTATCGAAGTCACCTGTTTTACCTTATAATTATCAGAATATTAAATTTGCTTTAAAGCATTTGGTCACTTAAAGCTTTGGTTTTATTATTATTAAAGCCATCTTTGTGTTAAACTTATCAATACTAATGTTGATTTACAGTTCTTGGTCAGTTAAAGTTTGTTTTATTAATATTACCATTAAATGACGTTTTGAAAATCTATCGCGAGTAGTATATTTATGAGAATTCTGGCTTGGTACCTATGGTTTGTAAGTTAAATTTTGTTTAAGTTAATGTTTGATTAATTCTTTCCAGATTGAAATGTTTGAAGTTATCACCCTGTTATTACTTCGATAAGAATTGTTTCTATTTCTGTGTTTGTTTACAACTTTAATGGTTCCTTGTATTTTATTGTTTTGTAAAAAGCGATGATAGGTGGCTGCAAATTTGGTGAAATAAAGCCAGTGAAAGTTAGATTTCAGAATTTTATCTCTGTTTATATTGGGAGATACTTCTGGGCCTTTCTCTATTCCTGTGTTAGTCGGTGTTTTGGTTTTCGTCTTAGCATTCTTATCCCCTACGGCATTCGTTAGGGCTCTCTGGCCGGGGTTCCTGTTTCAGACAAGTATTCGTGACCTGTCATTGGCTTCATGCTTTTATGTTTTGGGTGAGGCCAGCGGAAACATTGCAAAATGTTTTGAAAAATGTTTCCGTAGACATGTACAAATGGGAATCCCGTAAAACTAGGGGAAGCTGAACCGAGAACGGAAGCGAATGGAGTGCTAATCTTGGCCACTCGAACACAACACGTGATGGAGGGAGTGCAGACCTGAATCAGGTCAAGACAAAACAAAGGGAAAAAGAGGTGGATGTGTCCGAAGTAGCTAAGGAAACAAGGTCATTCAAGGAAAATCCACAATGAAGTAATGACACTTAAATAGCGAATACACATAAACAGTTGAGGAAAGGAATATATAACACACCACACACGATGATGCGCATATTGAAAAGCTTATAAACAGAATAGTGATGCACGTCCCACTCAGATTAGAGTTCCTCCCAGAATGGAATACGTGAATTAGCAGCAAGAGGCTACAGGAAACGAGCAGCTAATTGAGCGTTTTTCACTGGTACGTGTAGATGGACACTGAGCGTGCAGGAAGGCTCGTTCATTTAGAGCGCAGATTGCGCGGAAGGAATTGTAAATATAGTGAAAAGATAGAGGATTAAGGTAGTGAAACCGAGAGAGAAAAGAAAGGCAATATAGGGGGCTTCACCCTTTCCTCTTCCCCCGTATCCACTTTAGCAGTAAAATAAACATAGACTAGTAATAAGTCTAAGTAAATGAGTTATATTTTTGTGACTGCTTACCGTATATATTTGACTATATATACACATCCAGGTGATGTAACTTAGAAGAGAAAAGACAAATAATTCATGATCCAGGTTCAGCAGTGTTGCAGGGAAAAAACCGGCACGACTATTGCTATGAGGCAAGCGGGCGGTACCATCAGGATGGGACGAAGGCGAGGAGAAAGGCAGTACATAAAAGTAACAACAACAACAAAGAAAGAAAGAAAAAGGGGAAAATGGCTTAAATGTTATTTCCCATAATGTAATCAGATTGTTCTACAAAGAGGAATCATTCAAGCTAAGCGTGAAAGTGACTACCGGGCTCTAAGCTGGTCTTTTTGTAGAAGTGTTTGTTTGTTGTCAACATTTATGAGGGTGGGCGTACATGTGCAACCCCAGTGTACAGTAGCAGACATGAACGCTCTTTTAGTAAGTTACTTATAGGAAACAGTAAGGTACAGGAAAGACAGATTAAGCGTTCGAAGGTAGAAGCAAGCCGAACCGTGCTCCCCAAGGCTTTAGAAGCCGTAGGAATGGAAAAATGTAAACATTGGTGTTCACTAATACGGGAGAAATCTCGGGTCGGATTATATGCGTCCCCGCGAAAAGTCTTCCAATAAGAACATAGAGGAACAGAAATTTCGGAGGTACAGAGTGTGGAAATAAAGCTGAACCAATTTCGTGATTGGTCACCCCGGGAGAGGTATACCCATAGAAATTATTAAAGCTAAAAATCCTATTTTTACAGTAATGAGCGCTTAAACAGGAGAGTGCATGAAGACAGCAGTTAGGAACATAAAAGGAGAAGAGAACAAATCAGCAGTATGTCATAGTTTAGTAAACAGAGCCCCAGGGTAAACAGGAAAAGAGCCAGTTGAACAGATAGGAATGCTCAATAGGCGGAAAACAGGATGCTTTATACACTATGAGCAAAATGAGTGTTAAAATGTTTCAAATACTCCCGCCGAGGAGACACCACAACGGCAGACCAGAGAAATCAGGCAACATGGTACACATAAAAGGCAGCAGACCACAATGCAATAGCAGACATCGTCCCAGCCGAGAGGGAATCAGGCAGCACAAATGAAAAAGACGCGTACAATACCACACACTTAGTACAACCACGTTTCTCTACATGTACAGACATATAAACAAAAATGTGGATATCTAGAATAAGGATTGTAAAGAAAAAGAAAGAAAACATGTGCAGACGAACAAATATGTGGAAGAAGTAAGCAACCCCTTGTCATACCTGAAGAGCAGGTTAAAGATTATTCGTTATTTCCCCCTGGTTTTTAAAAATTCGGGAGATAGGAGGACAATCGGCAGGGGTACTCATTTTCGAAATTTATCCCCCACCGCTGTTACCACATTCAACTCTGAGGATTAAAACCATACAATTATCCTATCTTGTTTTCTCCTTCTGGAAAATAAATCCATTTCAAATTCCATTCCTCAGTGCTCCGACTCGGAGAAGGATAGCGGCAGGCGATGAGCAAAAAAGAGTAGAGTATAGAACTCCCCAGCACGAAAAAAGATAGTAGAAATAATTATACCGCGAGAAGCTGTCAAGCCGATAGAACGGTAATACCGAGTAACCAGCCACCGCTGAAGAGCGGACGTGAGGACTCAGCAGAACTGATAGCGAGACGTGAGATTTACAGTGTCAGCATAAGTTACGCAGAAAGAAGTAATGAGCGCTGTACAGCCTCTAACATAGAATATTAAGCGGAGGAAATAAATTAATGAACACGCAGAAGTAGCAATACTTCAAAACCATATCCCCTATGACATTCCAAACCCAATAAACTCTTCCTGAGACTCCCGAGCCTTATACAGAAACGAGGAAGACCGGTGCTAGCAAACCCAGGTATTATTTCAGTCAACTGTGGTGTTAGGCCTTTATTTATTTATAGTTCGTTTTCTTCGTTTCAAAGGTCCCCTAATGAGACAGGTCACATATCCTCTAAGACGAAGGGCCTTTCTGCCCTTCATGTTTTATTTTTCTTTAATTACGTTGTCGAAATCCCCCTGGTGGTAATGTAGCAGCCCATCGTGGAATTTGAACCATGGTTCTAGGATTGCGTTACTTTGCAATAAAGTGTCGAAAGATGTGGAAATGTAGGAATCATTGGCTTGTATGACACCGGATCGTTTGCTCAGTATATATTGGCCAGAATCCGGTCCATCTCCTTCAATTTTGCTGCAACACTTGAACAACGCCGAATCCATGTCTGTTAGAGCCCGAGTAATTAATTGTTATAAGGGTGTTGACTTCTAGACCAGCGAGAGCAAACCACCAGTCATGTGTGGACACGTTTAAGCTCCTGCACGTATTTTTCTACTCTAACCAGGGCCCCAAAATAAATATCTATGTAAAGTAATGGTAAATATAGTCATTACCTTTTTATACAAACCAGGGTTCTCATGTAATTCCCTGTGGTAACCCCATTCCGGCACCGATCCGCCTCCATACACTCACGTTGTGAGCAACCCTGAGGCCAACCTGCTCAGGAGGCGCTACAATATTTTGTGTACTTTTAGCACCTTAAATGTGAGAGAAACAAAAATTAGTATTGCATTCATTACCTTAGTTTATTAGCAACAGGAAGATGTAGATCTGAGTATTCCTTTAAAGCGTGTTCCTTACGTATGTATCAGATCCTCAACTGTTGGAAAACAAGACAAAACAGGTAGCTTAAGTGTCAAGCGACGTGATTTTAAATAGAGTAAGGCATATCTCTATAAACAGAATACAGCTAAAAACTAACCAATCACTTCTCATAATGTAACACATTATTTTATCACCTAGCATTGTCCATTTAATGTAATGATGAAGACTTTACTTTATTTTATATACAGCTTAGTCTCTAATTGAAAAATAAAAGTAGAGATAATCAAGCAGCAATTAAAACTTCCTTTGTGGCCTCATTTCCATGATAATGAAATGTGTTGTTCTTCTTCTGCCTGGCAATCATTTGCAACGGAGTCCGAAGTATCAGATTCGTAGACACCTTATCACTGATTATTTCGCAGGTTCTAACATTAATTTTCTTACAATTTCGGTACCCGTCTCACATTGTATTTCCAAATTCTTAGTTTTTTGTTACCGTTGGTGTGAATTCTCCTCCACTATAGTTGCCATCAGCGTCTTCATTATCAATCTTGTCGTAATTAAAACTATTATGACATAGCTCCGAAACTATGATTTTACGAATTCTAACCTCATATCCATCTGTTATGTTGTCTATAATGGAAAGAAGATGCTGATGTATAATTTTATTGTCTGATTACAATTTAGTGTTTAGAAACGTTATTCATTTGTCCTTATACTAGGAATAGTTTCAGGTTTTAATAAATGCCCTCTGAAGCTTTCATGCGGCATAAGCGGTTTTTTTAATCTGAGACACCTCGTAATCTGTGGACTTAAAATGGAAGGCGAAGCACTTTTCTCTTTGGCAGAATTCTACCTATATACTGTATCCTTTGGGAGATTTGTCTATATTCGGAAAATTATGGAAATAATTTTCTCTGCGTGTTCTACCTTTCATATTACAGATATATGTACTACACAGAGGCATTTTCTTTTTCACAATATTGTTGCGCATATAATATTAAATGGTTCAGCAACACTATCACCAAAAATACCACGACAAAATACATCCATCTTGAATCTGAAATATCAGTAAGAGAATTATTAATAAAACATATTTACTGCACGTATGGCAATGATGGCATTCCAAAATACCTCCAAACCACAACGTGCACTGATGATATACCATGCAGACTATATTTCGCTTACGTAACGATAACAGTGCTGCGGTGTGCAGAAATAATCTCATCACTACATTTTGTAGGACATATCCCTCATTTAGAAGCAGCATAGTTTTTGCGTTTCGTTCCCCATTAATAACCACAAAGCCAAAAGAAGGCGCAATGCTTAGAATTACATTATCTCACCCATATAAAAAATTATTAGACAAATATGACCATTTTTCCTTGGGGTAAGGGAATGACGAAACCATATTGCTGAGCACGACCAGTTTTTTAAAATACCGGAATAGGAAGGATGGATATGGAAACTTTGAATACCACTGGATAACAGCAATACCTTACAATGCTGTGGCTTTTTTATCACATGTTCTTCTACATTTAGTACCTAGAGTCTCCATAAATGCGGGAGATACAAGGACAAATGATACGTATCTCCAACTACCAGCGTTCCTTCCGGATAAAAATTTGGAAAGCCTGTAGATTCGCCGCGTCTCCAACTTGTATTATCCAAAAATAGGCAACAGATAATATCCAAGTAAGTGTATCTGTCAGTTTCTTATCATCTTGATGGAATTCGGGCATAAGATGGTATCCACTGGAGACACCTGTATGCCACTACACGTCACACAGATTCTACCATATACCCAGTCCCAAATAAAGCTACGGGGCAGGCTACTAGTTTGTGATGTACATATTCCAGAGATTTAATGTTTCTCTGCCATGCCGACACAATTTTTAAACTGTCGGAACAACCTCATTGACAGCCGAGTATACTCCTCTACTTACAGAGGCCGCGGGTTGAAACTTTTTTCGTGCGTAAAATTCTTAGCATGGTTTCCTTCGGAAGGGTAGTAAATCCAGTGATCCCGTGTCGCAGATTTACGGCTCGCAAAAGAACCTCAAGCTGACAATGAGACCTCTGAGAAAACGTTTCGGTCTTTCACGCCCAATCTAAAATGGGACGCTAACAACCATAGCAGTTAAAGTACGTCCATAAACAAAACACAATTTAATTTAATTTTTGACGAGTACACCGTAGATTTCCAGTCAGTGAGGATCTTCATATTCATAAATTTGTTCCAAATTACGCCTCATGGTCACAGCTAATAGTTCCATTGTAGTCGGGGTAGAACACTGGTGGTATTCATGAGATATTTATAAAGGAAAGTAGACCGTTTAAAAGTTAACCCTTGAATATTCTTTGTGGGCATGTTCGCAAAGGTCTCCCACCACTGCCGAGATTCGGGTAGACGCTTACCGGAAGACAAAGTTGTTCTGTCCAAAGAGATTTATATAGTGGAAAATCCTCACTGTCCAGAATACGTAATATAGTTTTTCCAAGGAGTGTCGATCATTTCGCATCCACTGCTATCAGCGCACAATCAACTTCATTTTTATTAACTGGAATCGTAATCTGGGGATGTGGCGGCACCGGTATTCTCACGTTTGTAAAATAAATCACTGAAATATTAATGATAGCAGGGATCCGGACATTATTCTCCCATCGTGTCAAAGTTCTTGTATATAACGCTGATTGCATTGCTTGCAATCTCCGGCGGGATGGAAGAGAGAGGATGTTTGTTTTGCAACCATGTGCCGACGATGGAAGACATCGGAAGGCGAATCATTTCCAATTGCTTAACGATATTTGTTCCTTGATAGCATGCATACTTTTGGACACTTCGCGAGCGGCTCTTTGCAGTTCAGCGAGAACCTGTAAAACAGCATAATAGAAATCCAGTAGCTCTCGCTGTTCTCTGACTCTTTGGAAGACTGCCCGTTTAAAAGGAAACAATTGCTGGTTTAGCCTTTTAAAGCCAGAGGGGAGCTTGATGTGGGATTTTTTTAAAAGAAGGTTACAACTTCCCCACATTAAGCAGAACTCTAATAGAAATCTTCCTCCGCGAAAGAGGACAAAGGAATTTCGAGTAACCTCTCCCAGGAGAGGGTATATGTGAAACCCGTGTGATCCGACAGATGACTGCATGAGATCACTGAACGCAAGAGGGTGAGCTTGGATATCATGGACAGTAGGAACAAAATTGTGGGAAAATCAAACCTGTCTGTTCTAGAAGGCGACAAATCACGGACAAAGGTAAAGTCCACGCGTGAGCCTTATTTGGACTCCCAGGAATTCACAAGGTCAAATTGTGTAGCGATCTGCTTAAGCATTGACCTAAGATTGGGCATCCCACGTTGATCTTTGGCGGCATAATGGCAGTTAAAAACCCTGCCAATGGGATACTTAGAATGGGCAGGGAGAAGAGCTGTTTTAAAGGATTCCCGTTCACCTTGACCTTTAGAGCCGGAAGGTGCATATAGGTTTACTAGGACTATATCGGAGTACAGGGCGGATTTGAAGCGTCCAGAGGGATGGTGCTCTACATTAGTAATGTGCATCCCTTTTCTAAAATCAATGCCGTTTTTCGGCCGTCCGAACCAAGATTTACTAAGTTCTCGTAATTACACAGAAAATCAAGCTTGGGCAAATTTACTTCCTGTAAAAATCTAACATCATGTAGTTGTAGAAATGCTGCAAGTAAACGCTGATTCATTGGATTTCGAATGCCATTAACATTAATAGAAACAAAGACGTGAAGCTGTGTCATATAAGAAAACTATGGGAGAGAGGATCCTTCTGAATAGGAAGCACTGATAAGAGAATTAAGCTGTACTAAGATACCATGCACCAACACAGTGGTAAGGTTTAAACTGATCTGCCACTTCTCACCCGATTTGTCCCGCTGTGCTGTCGGTAGGACATATGGACGCAGTCTGTGATTTTGCGAAGACTTGTCTATCTTCTTATCAGTATTCTCATAATCGCTATCCGGGGATACTGCGTCAGTATAGGCAAAGATCGGTTCACTTTCTTCCACCATGTCACCTTCGTGTCGTGGAGGTTCCACTTTATGCAGCCGCGGATCTGCGTCTCTTTCTCCTGTAGCAATTACAGATTTACAGGCTCAACTCTCGGAGCTCCAGAAGATATCGCCTCCCCTTTCAGCTTCTTGGAGTCAGGTTCGCCTTTTGGACAACTATGGTGCAAGGAGTTGTGGCAACACTGTGAATTTGCTACCTCGTTGTCAATATTGGTGCCTATATCGGTACTGCGACGCCGTAAACGCTGTCATGTCCAGTGACACGTCTTCCGCTGTAGGTACTACATCTCTTGAAACACCGCCTGTTTTGGACCTGGTTTAACCAAGCAACTCATAACTGCTGCTGTAGTCATGACTGAGAAGGAACAGTGTTGAGGAAGTCTGCTTGCAGATGTGATATCCTTGGAAGTGAAACAAACGTGTTCCTGTAGGTGACGTATGCCTCAAAACCTGCAATCCTTAACACTGAAGCCTGTGTAGCAAACGTATATCAGAGTTAACTAGAAATCCATAAAGATCAGTCCAACAATCATATGGATGTGTAGTATTTTGCCGTAATGTTGAAGCTGGTAAGCAACCCTGTCGTTACTGATTTCTGGTGGCTTATTGTAGACGCGAACCAAAGTATATGCTCTATCCGTCGCCGCAATATTTCCATCCGTCACTTCATGGACATTAAACATAACTGGAAAGCCGTCTCGCGTTTACGTAATATTTCTTAATATCATCCTACATACTTTGTAATTCAAGCATCATTGTCATTAATTCCATTGTTGTTTGTCCTCTATCCCCCTTTTCAATACGCACTCCCGAGAGCAAGGCCACTGCTCTCAGTCAAAGGTTCCTCAGCCGTATGACCGTTGAGATGATGAAACAATTCTGCTATTATCACTATCACGCGTGTAATCAGTTACCCTTTTGTACGTTTATCGAACTATAAGTGCTTAGTGCTGCCATCGCGTACACCAAAAAGTGAGTCTCATTAAAGGGATAACAGAAAACTCAATTTCCGTTGTAGGAAAAAACCAGTTCTGCATCATATTGCTGCAGTAGTAAATCCGTATAACTATCAGCCTACCCAACAGACTTCCATTGCGCATTACCATTTATTTTCAAGACTATTTGGTGAAGGTTGGAATCCGGATTTGTGGTGGGAGAAGTATATACATGAAAGCTACATAATGAAAAGCAATATAAAAACGTTTTCAAGTAGATTTTAGTTGGTTTTCAGAGAAATAAATCATTAATTGTATTAAAAACGAATAATAATTATCATAAAGATACTATTAATAATAATATTAACAATACCGGGACATATTGAACTTTTTAGTTTATCGAACTGATTTATTCCTTCATTTTTGTGAATTATCGCCCTTAACAAAGATATCCGGTGTATAACAGTCGCACGACATTCTCCATATTTTCATATCTGGTCTACAAGTTACCCACAACATTTGTTTTCTATCTACCTCGTGTTGCTCGTCATAAAAGTTCGCAAGAAATGGTTTCAAATATGTAGTTTACGCTACGGTGGTACAGAATTTCTCGGCTCAGATTGCTAAAAAGAAAATCTATGTAATTATGTTACCCATAGATAATGAGAAAGGAATAAATAGCCATTTAAGTATATTCAAATTCCACAAAAACACAATAATGGGTGCTTCTACAAAAGCATACGGAGCAAATATATGTGAAACAACAATGTTTTTATCTTCCTCTGATTACACAGAAAACCTCAAAGTAATCTCCAAGTTCAAATCAAAGTTTTCCTCTGGTACTGACAAAGTTACCCACTTTCTAATAAAAATGTGCTAAATCTATCGCGCACCCCTTGGCAAACATATGTAACAGCTCATTTGAACATGCAGAGTTTCCCGACAACCTAAAAATTGCTAAAGTCAAGCCTTTATACAAAAAAGGAGATAAAACCCACTTATCAAAGTATAGGCCGATCTCACTCTTGTCTGGTTTTTCTAAAGTTATAGAAAATGTATTTTATAAAAGATTAATGGCATACATAGAAATAGACGATCTAATATAAAAACCACAGCATGGTTTCTGTAAAAACATGGTCCACAGAAACTGCACTTTTTGACTTCGTAAATAGTGCAATAAATACATTGGATAGCAAAGGCAAAATATTAGGTGCTTTCTTTGACGTAACCAAAGCATTTGATGTATTTAATCACAACTTATTGTTCCAAAAATTGGAGAATATGGGTATTAGAGAACATGCATTAAAATGAATCAAATCTTACGTGAAAGACAGAAAACAAATACTAAAAATACTACATAGTGAAAAATCTCATGTTAAGGAACATCTATCAGAAACACAAATTACTAAATTTGGTGTGTCTCAAGGATCTATATTGGGTCCTATTCTTTTCTTAATATTTGTAAGTAATTTGCGATCAAATGTTATAGCAAAAACAATAGTTCAATATGCGACGACACAAATGTATTAATCGAAAGCAATAATAAGAAGAACTACAAATTTTAGCCAGCAAAATGTTCAGTGACAACACTAAATGGTTTGTCAATGACAGTTTAAACGCAAACCTAGACAAGACACATGTAATCCACTTTCACCTTTCCCAAAATAAACATCCAATACCAACACAATTGATGTGTGGTAGCAAAGTAACCAAATACGCAGATACCACTAAATTTCTTGGCCTCTGGATACAAAGTAACTTAAAATGGGACCTGCATATCAATAAAGTGAATAAAAATGAGTATAATCTGCTATAAACTCACCCATCGTCAATGTAGAAACACTTAGAAGTATGTACTTTAAATCAACTCACTCCGTATTAAAATATGGTGTAATATTACGGGGCAATTCACCACATGGCAGCGCCCTTTGCGTAACATAAAAACGGATTCTAAGAATAATAGGAGGAGATAAACTACGATCTACTTGCCGACCATTATTTAAAAATTTTAAAATCTTACCTGTCCCATGTATCTTCATTTATGAAATTCTAAAATTTACAAAATTAAATCTGACGAATGAAAATGGTTATTATATCTTCAATGATACAATCCATAGCCATAATACCAAACAGAGAATGGATATCCACATCCAGAGAAGTAACACAAGCATTCATCAAAATAGTGTAATAAACTTAGGAATATTTTTTTTCAATAAATTATCCTTAACCAATAAAACCACCTGCAAAACTGCGGTGTTTAAAAAGAAGGTTCTGGTATACTTGCCTCATCACTGCTTCTATTCTGTTAACGAATTTATGGACGACCTCAATAATCTGTAAAATTGTATATATCATAGTTTTACTTATGCAGTCTCTGTAAATAATTATATGTTTTAATTAATACTGACTTATCTTATATCATGGTACCTGTGTACAATGTATGATTTACAATTTGAATTAACTATCTATCTATCTATCTATCTATCTATCTATCTATCTATCTATCTATCTATCTATCTATCTATCTATCTATCTATCTATCTATCTATCTATCATAGGTAGTGGAGGATTAAGGTAAATTTTCGTAATCATAGACGTTTACAAAAGTTGTGGAAATCTATCCAATGAGGAAGTTATTCAGTGCCCTATGTGCAGGAAAACATTTTAATGATAATGTGTCAACACATGACAAAATGGCAGCTATTTTAGCTTATAATATCTTTATTCATAAGGTAGGAACGTTTCTACCAAATGTGGATTACTTTGGATTAAAATTTCTTAATTCTGCGTCCTAATTTCCTGAAGTAACCCTTGCAAGGGATTACTAGAGGATCAAGTTTTATTTCGGGATAATATGTAACAGGTGACATTCTTTCTGGCCAAATCATTCCGGTTATATGCAGACAGTGCCGAACCACATACCATGTTCTTCAAATGGAGAAGTCCCCAGTAACCTGCAGACAGGAAAGGCATACAACAATGTTGTACGGAAATTAACTGAGGCGGAAAGCGCAGCGGAAGGGGAAAAGTTGGAAGAAATTTTTAAGAAATAGAATACCAAAATACTCAGAAGCATTAAAGAGGTGCACTAAAGGACACAGAAGAATATGAAATCCACAAAGGGGTAAACGTAATCTTTAAGAACAAACCTCGTTCGTCGTTGATATTCAAGTAGTACCACAGAATGTATCAATTGTGGAATGGGCCATGTGTAACCACTTAGATACACTATCACTGGCGGTATAAACAGCACACCTACAGCAGGGATGGAGTCTATGCTAAGTATACCTCCACTCACCTGTGGGTCAAAATAAAAGCCGCAGTTGGGGCATGTAGACTCAGAACTGGCAGCAACTGGAAATCCAACGGATGGCTGGCAGCAACTGTGATGCATTGGAAAATAAACGATACAATTTTTGGTGAGCCCAGATCCCAAGGAAATTGTATCTAGCAGACATTTAATACAGGGATTCCAAATTTATTTAGGGCGACAGGTTGGCTGAACTAATAACAAATAGGAGAGATACAGCCATTAGCTTCGGTGCGGGCAGGTATGGGATAGAATATCTTGTTTTGTCTCCCAGATTCTACTAATCAATCACAAATGTAGCAATAACGCATTTGAGTTTAGGAATAGGAAAACTGGAAAAATAACGGTCGCTACTACATCACCTATATGCCTATTAAAGAGGATACCACAACGTCTTCGTGTACTATTTTTCACAAAAGTAAATGGTCAATTTAAGTGAGACCTGCGGGATGGATCACTTAATTTTCAGGCGTTCTTGCATAGATGGTAAGAGAATGAAATAATTTGTCACATGCTTCCGTTGCTGTGCAATAGCATGGCAGCCATCGGCCCACCTCCCATATTTGAAAGGCAATATTTCAGCATACAATATCACATACCATATTCAATTTACAATATTTCATTGTAAACTAACGGGTAAACATTGAAAATTAAACTTCAGTACACCTGTAAAGAGTAAAATGTCATTGTGTTTCGATTAAGCAGTGGACCAGAAGTAAAAGGATTCCGGTGATGGATGCTTTGCTTACAAACGTAAGCATAATCATCAACACGTTGTTTCTGTGCTTAGGATAGCTGAACTCGTTAAAGCGTGTTACTGCTTATCGACAGTGTTGGCGGAACATGGATCGGATCCCATGTAACACGTAGTTTCCTGTCGTTTCTATGGAACATCATTATTTATATAACTTGTGCCAAATATAATATTATAGAAATTAATTGAATCGCTTTCTGATAAGGCTCCTCCTTGAGAGCGGTAAATTATATGGCTATTTTTATTTCACTTAACATTGTAATTTTGCTCTCTGTCTTACAAACGCTACAATACGATTGAAATTTTACAACTTAATGCTTTACAAAATATTAATTACCAACGCTGCAAACAAAACAGAGAACGTCTATCCCAATTGCCAATCATTTCTCCCGAAATTAACCATGTTTTCCTTTAAATACCCACATTCAAACGCATCTCTACAAATCTCCAAGACTATTACCATGTTAAAGAATGTACTTCCTTTCCAAGTGGCTTCACAATAAAACACCTTTAATTTAACGTTTACCGCACGGTTCAGAAGCTATAATAAGAAACCGTTCGTCTCCATGGATGGTGCTACCCTCTTGCATCAAGAATCGCAACTCGCTGCCTTCCTGGTCATAGGTTTGAGTGTGAAAGAACCTAAACACGTGGTTGCCTGCAGTGGTCAAGTAAATTGCTTTGTTGCTCCGTCGTTACAGTATATAAATTGTACTATTCTTTATATTACGTGCATGTAGCTCTAGAGTTGGTGAATAACTTAAGGTTATGCATTATTTATTAGAGTAATATTAGAGTTTGAGCCTTTTCTATCATATTTGCGACATTTATATTATAATTCTGCGTGGTTTCACTATGAAACTACCGCGGCTTATTAGTTAGTGAGGAAAGGTCTTTGTTTTAGGTTTGAGTGTGAGGAGAAATTTAAAGCAAATGAGTTAACAAACAAAATGTTAATGCAAATACTTGAAGAAATACCGAGTGATAGTGAGTCAATTATATCAGATAATGAAAGTGAAGGTGGTGATGAAGAAATGCACAATGCTGAAGTTAAACAAAATTACTGTCAATGAAAATGACAAAGCTGTGCAGTCCCATGCGATCCTCTAAATTATGAACAAAATGAACAGGAAAATGCAGATAATAATACTGTAATATGGGAGAAATTTCCAATTTACATAGGTTCATGAAAGTTCTGTAATTATGTCGGTCCTACTGAAGAGAAAATAGAACCTTCAACGGGTGTTTCTCTTACTCCCCACCCCTCCTAGTTATTGCAACGTATTGCATATGAAACAAACCTATATGCAACTCAACTGATGGGTGGTTCAACTTCCATTCTGCAAACAAACGTAAAGCAACAAACCTACTAATGGAAATAAAGAAAGTGTCCAGTTATAAAGACTGCCGGCCCTCAGATCCAGCACTGAGAGATCGATATGTTTAACTTTTTCAAGAAACATGTTTTCTTGGATACTGAGTAACTTTCATCTAAATGAGTTCATCTAGTTGAGATACACAAGGTACATTCTCTTCTAAATTTTCTCTCTACCACTTTACACAACTTATATCAGTCATCAGTGTATGAATGGATAGATGATCAAATTCAAGGACAGTTCTAGTTTAAACAGTATTTACCACAAAAGCCAATAAAAAGAGGCTATAAAATATGGGGTGCGAGCAAATAAAAATGGTTTAATTCCGCAATTTGAAATATATATGGGAAAGCTGAGAAGTATTACATAAAGAATCTCAGAGCTAGAGTGGTCAAAACTATGACAGAATAACTCAGGGTATTGAACCACAAGGTATTTTTTGACAATTATTTTACTTCACTTCCTCTCATGACGCATCTCCTGCAATATTAAACATGTGCTTGCGGACAGGGACGTGTTGGGTAGTCTTTGGATTTCACTCCAGAAAGAACGATGAACAGGGGAGAGTTGCAATTTAGGTGCTCAAGATAAGGAAGTGTGACAATCCTGTGGAATGGCAAGAAAGGAATTCTGTTTCTCTCCAATTTTCACAATGTAGAGGAAGTGTCAACGGCAACAAGAAAACCAAGGATCGCACAGTGACAGCAATTTCATGCCCACAACTTGTGAAAAACTACAGTGCCCATATGGGATTCGTGGATAAAGCGGATATGTTGAAATCCGTATATGAAATTGAATGGAAAAGTAAGAAGTGGTGGCATCGCATACTTTGGCACTTTGTAGATATAACAGTGTAAACCCTTATCTGAGTTTCAAAGAGAGCAGATCCATATCTCTCAAACTGTTTTGCCTTGCGGTAATTGCAGGTTTGATTGCAGCTACAAAAGGCATCTCCAAATAGTGGAAGAAGAATTTCAAGGAAACAAAACTCCCTCAAGCTCCCGAAAAACGCCTTGATAAAGTTGCACACTTACCTGTGAGAAATACTTCTCGTCGATGTGCCTTATGCAGCACAAAAGATAATCCACATTGTACAAAGTGGAACTGTGAAATATGCTGTATAATTCTTTGTGCCAATAATGACAAAAAGTGCTTTGCTATGTACCATAAAAAGAGTGAGTTGTAATCGCCAGAACTGCCATTTCAGACCAATGATTTAACCATGTAACCATCACAGATAAAGTAAAGTATAAATATTGTATTAGAATAATACTACAGTATATTTTAATACACAGTATTTGTATTGTTATTACATAAAAATAATATTTGACACAAAAAGTTTTGATTCCTTGGGCCACAAACGGATGTACTTCCCTTGCTGTGCAAGGGCATAGCAGCAATCGGCTCAACTCCCAAGTTTGAAAAGCAATATTTCAGTATACAATATTGCATACCATATTCAGTTTACAATATTTCATTGTATAGTAACGGCAAATATTGCAAATTCAACTTCAGTACTCCTGTAAAAACTAAAATGTTATTTTGTTTCTATTAAGTAGTGGACCAGAAAAACAAACGATTCCAGTGTTGGATGCTTTACTTACAAATGTAAACTTAATCAGCAGCACGTTGTTCTGTGCAATGGTACGGCATCGTTGGGCGTCATATTGGTACGGTATCGATTTCGCGGGGGGGGGGGGAGTGAAAAAGGAGGTCGGTGAGATATCGGAGGTGCTTGGATGTATAGGGTTCTCTTAATCTCGGGTCGTGTTAACCGATGACATTTCTGTTAGTTCACGCGTTTTATTCTGTCCTCCTTATAGCATTCCCGCAATCGATCCGGCCACACAAATATATTTAACTACTTCATCGGCAATTACGTTATAGCCACATGACAGCCCGTTGTGTTGTCCACCTCTGCTCACGCAGGATTGCAGATTACAAGTGCCTTTCTTCGCCCTTCGCTCCGCATTCCTTCAGGTTTTTAACCCTAAATGCTTCCGACTGCCTTGTTTCCCCAAGTCATATGTGTGTCCTTAGACAACAGAAATGTTCGGCCGGCATTCCGATCTCCTAACGGTATGTTTCCTTCCCGGCGTATACCTACTCTGTACAGTCTTATAAAAATATGTTACATGTGTCTACATTTATTTAGGTGATACGGAAATTGACTTTATATATTATTATCCTTATTGCTTCAGCGTATCACTTCAACATGCACCGCGAGGTAATCGGTGTCGCTTCGAAGAAAGCGACAGGGATTTTCTCGGAAGTCCCCATATCTAAATTTTGTTTGAGTATCATTATTACTATATCCAAGTGTAACTCGGAGTATATGCACTTTGTGTGACGGATCCATTTTGAAGATGTAAGTTACTAACATTTAAGTACAATATATACGACATCTTTGAAATTACAATTCACATATTAAAAACACTACTAAAACGATGACAGTTAAGATAACCACAGTGTCCACTGATTAAGAAAATTTATAGCAATGCTAACTTAGAACTAAAACAATTATTTACAAGCATTTCAAACATGCAACAGGTATCTTGAATATGTGCATAATTTACAAATTAATAGATAGATGAGATAAGCGTTGTTAGATATTAATGTCTATGAAATTGTATGTTGTTTGCGATATAATGTATGTTTCTTCTTCTTCTTCCTTTTTTTCTATCAAGGGCTTATAATTAATAGCGGCACACGCAATACTGTTCGTTTATCACAAACACTACCATCGTCACAAAACTTTCACTGGCCGGCTGGGCCATATACGACAAATTTTATTGCCTTTTTCTTTAAACACTTTTTTTACACTATAACATAGATAATGAGTAAATTACTGATAAATGTGTTTGATTTGATATTTGGTTTTACAAAGAATCATTTATCCCTAATCAAGTGTGCGTTGCATCTAATTACAATGACAAAAATGTGTTTAAGTAAATCATTTTTCTGTTACAACTATTCTGTCAGTTTTGTTTTATTATTTGTGTTATTGATATTACCTCCATGCACCCACAGTTACTTTATGTGTCCGACGACGCTAATCTAAGTTCCTTGAAAGGTTTTAATGAAGCAATATTATATCGCCCCTTTGTTTTTTCGTTTTTATATCCGTAATTTCAAATGCTTTATCGTTAAACTTCTGAGTGATTACACATGGCCCATTCCATAAGTTTTGCATTCTATGGTATCTTTTTCCTATTAGTGATGAACGAAGGTGCTTCTTGTATAATACCTTTTCACCTACTTGCGGGACCCATATGTTACCGTTTTTCTTAGTACGCCTTTTTCGTGTTTCTGCGCGTTCTTTCAGTCTGTTAAATGCTTTTTGAAACATCTCTCCCTCCTCTTCGTCTTCCGCTGCGCTAATCGGTACAGGTAATTTCGGTATTATGTTGCGGGCTATCTCTCCTGTTTGTTAGGTCACTGGTGCATATCTCGTAGATGGACATGGGGTATTATTAATTACTGTCTGCACGTACTCACAATAATTTGGCCAAAGGGAATGTCGCCTATTGCATATCACTCGAAAAAAATATCTCGCATAATCCGCTCTCAAGGATTACTTTGGTGGTGGTAAGATGTGGAATAATCAACTTTTATCCCTGCTTCCCGAAGACGACCTAGAAATTTCTCTGACCTATGAATCGAAACGTTATCAGCTACGTGAGCACCCACCTTACCATACTTAGGCATATAATCGTCCATGATTTTTGCTACTCATTACGCGCTAGACAATTTCTTCATTGGACAGAATTTGACGAATTTTGAAAAAAAAATCTATCATTACAAACATATGTTTCATACCTGCCCTACCTACCGGCAATGGTCCATGGGAGTCAGTGGCTACCAGAGCTCCTGGTCTGTCTCTTAATATCGCTTGCAGTGGCGAATCAAATTTTACGTTTATTGGCTTGGCCTTCTGGCAAATTTCACATGTTGCTGTCAGTTTCCTGGCCTTATGTCTTAACCGCGGTATGTAAAAATACTTACTCACGGCAAGGGATGTCTTTTCGCTTCCTGCATGTATTAGGGCGACGTGATAAGCATTGATAACTAAATTTTCTAATTTAGTTGGAACGTATGTTATCCATTTGGGTCTATCTCTCCCCTGTAATTTATACAACACGCCGTTCCATAACCCTAGGGTTCCTGAAATATCTTTGTTTACTTCTGGCGCTGATTCTATTATTTGAATAACTTGGCATCTTCATATTGTGCCTTTTCAATATATTTCATTTCGGATATTAGCTGCTTGTTTAAGCTAAGATCCAGTTTGAGGTCCGTTACCTCTCTTTGTGTACCCATTTGGCACTCAGGATTCTTACCTGGGCTCAGTCGCGAAAGAATGTCATTAAAAGCGTTCTCACTTCCAGGATGTGCTTAATTTCCACGTCATAGGAGGTTATTTCGTAAATGTATGGTGATATTTTAGAACGTGTTAGTTTACATGCATTTATAAAGGACAGGCTAACGTGATCTGTGAATATAGTAATCTTTTTGTTAAAGATATATGTTTTGAATTTCTGTAGTGCATAATCAATTGCAGCTATCTCCTGCTCCGTGATTAGTGCGACTGCTTCTGCATGTGTCAAAGTCGGGAGCATGTTGATATGAGGTGGAGACCGTCATTATTGCCTCGTTGCGTCAACACAACGCCGAAAGAAATATTTGAGGCGTCGCAGTAAATCTCAAACGGCTGATTCATGTTTGGCCTTTCTAATAAAATCGCCCGTACAAACAGTTGTTTTATAGGTTCAAAGGCGCTTTGCTCGTGTTCAGTCCACCGCCATCTGTTCTCTTCTTCAGCAATGCCCGTAACGGTGCAGTCTCCTTTGCGAAATTGTATACAAATCTTACTCGGTAATTAAGAATGCCAAAAATCTTTCTGAGCTGCTTACAGATATTTCGGGGCCGGTAATTTCTGTATGGCTTCTACCCTCTCAGGATCTACTAATACGCCGTCCCCGGAAATGATATAAGCAACAAATCGCACCTGAGTGGCAAAGAATTCAGACTTTTCTAAATTTATCGTCATGCCACATTGTATCAGACGTTGTAAAATATAATCAATATTTTCAATATGCTCCAAAATATCAGTATCATGTACTAAAAAATCTGATGTGTTACACTCACATGACTTTCTCTACTCTTGTACAAACTATTTTCACAAACGCTTATTCTCCACATGCTTCATGTTAATCGAGATATCGAGATGTCAATCTTATTACTAATTTTCTTGTAGATGCAAGGGGAATTGCTAGGCTTTAAGCGATAGTAAAATATTTTAACAGGTGGTTGCTATGTGGAGTATTCCATTCTCTTTGCATTACCAGAACAAAAAAGTTATGATGTGTTACACTCACATGACTTTCTCTACTCTTGTACAAACTATTTTTACAAATGCTTATTCTCCATATGATTGATGTTAATCGAGATATCAAGATGTCAATCTTATTGCTCATTTTCTTGTAGATGCAAGGGAATTATGGTAGGTTTTAAGCGATAGTCAAATATTTTAAGCGCTGGTTGCTATGTGGCGCATTCCATTCTCTTTGCATGTCCAGGACATAAAAAAATCTGATGTGTTACACTCACATGACTTTCTCTACTCTTGTACAAACTATTTATACAAACGCTTATTCTCCATCTACTACTTCATGTTAATCGAAATAAACATTTGCAGAGTCCATCTTATTGCTAATTTTCTTGTAGATGTAAGGGAAATATATATTTACAAGGGCAATTTGGAAATACAGTAGCCTTTAAGCACATACATATCTCTTAATAGCTGGTTGCTAGGTGCAGCACCATTCCCTTTCCCACAGATTAATACTCTTTGCATATCCAAGACAAAAAAATGAATAAGGAATTCCCATTTGAGAAAATAAGTATTGAAAATTTAAGGGAATAACAAGTAATATCTCGAAAATGGTTCACTCAACAAAAAAAATGTATATGACATAAATTGTGTATTTTAACGCGATCTACATTTTTATGTAGTAAAATTTTGTCTATCTCTTATAGTTTACCAGTTATGCAAAAGTCGTTCACAGTGAAGAATACTTTTGGAGACGTTCCCAGGAAATTCAAGATATACATTTTATTTGTCATAAACATATCTTAAACATATGATATTTTAATCAAAATCGTTAGAGCCATTTTTGAGAAAATTAAAATTTTCGAAAAATCTTCCATGTAAAGGGTAACCTGGGGTGGGGGATTTTCTTGAAAACCTTCGTGTCGCATCCTTGGAAGATACTGAACCTAAATACCAAGTTTGGTGTTTATCCGACTGTTCGTTTCTGAGTTATGCTGTTCACAGACACACACACACACACACACACGGACATGTTTCCAAAAATGCTTTTTTTTGGATTCAGGGAGTCTCAAAACATGTATTTCCGGTGAAATCTCGGTATCGAATTTTTGGGTGGAATACAATACTTCCCCTACTTACTATACGTAGTAGAGAAAGAAAAATCATCTATGTATTCCGTCATAAACTCGTTTGTAGTGGCACCGAAAACTGCATGCATGGCTCTCTGAAAGGCATATGGAGTTTCGTGAAATTAGAAGATACGCCCACAAAAAACGAAAGCGGTATGTTTTCTCAGATGTTCCTCAAGTTCTATCTAAATATACGAGTTTTTCAAATATAAGGTGGAAAACCATTTTTGTGACCTAGTTTGCCTAATATTTGTTCTATACTTTCGGTACTAAAATTGTCAAGCGATATGCATTTATTAAGTCGACGTGCATCGATTGTAATTCTAGCAGTCCCATTTCGTTTTCTTACTATACACAGGGGGTTTAAATATGGGGAATTTGATAAACCAATAATAGCATCTTGAAGCATTTTATTAATTGCGAGTTCGACGCTTTCTCTTATATCAAAAGGGATAGCCCGACATTTGTGTCTAATGGGCTCTGTTTGTTGTACTTGGAACTCATACTGATAGATGTTACATAACCCTTTGGGTCCTACTGGTTTCATCATGAAACCACAGTTACAATATTTATTTTCCAGTGTTCCACTGGTTTCTAAGCTAAACCACGGTTTTTACTGCGCTGTGCTACTATCTAGTGTAGGAATGGCCAACTGCGCCGTCAGAAGACATGCTGGTGTAGTCTGTGGAACAAATGAAGATCAAGTAGGAAAGTAGGGAAGCCATTTTGCTGAGTGAGTTCTGCAAATGTTTGTAAATCATTGTATTACGGAATATTTACATATTGTTTCTGCATAATAAGGTGTGTATTTGAATAGCTATTTATAATAGCAGCACTTAAGAATAAAATTGGCTCAGTTTGATGGAATTTACAGATAATAGCACTGAAAACATGTGTGGTTTCTGTATGTAACCAGGGAGACCATAAGTTATACTACTGGGGTTGACAACATAACCCTGATAAACATTTACTTCCTTCGTATTGGAGATCAGAGATAGATTTATCTAATAAATAAACTGAAAATATAGTAAACAAGATTGTCATAAGCTTGTGTATATTAGTATCTATATAAATATATTCGTAAAAAGTAAACAATTGTATAAATGAACTGTAAGCATGCTTTCTGCACTATGTGGCTCCGAATGTATGAGGTATATACTGGTTTATTTTGCAATAATAATAGTAATAATAATAATAATTCAGATCGGCATAGTTATTGTGAATAAGAATACAAAGGTAGTAATGGTTTTATTTATTCTTATTCTAAGATCACCCTGGCTGAAAGGAGGTTCTGGAGAGGAGATGAACTTAACAGAGATGGTGGAAAGTTTTCTTGCAGAAATCCCTAGTGATGAAGAATCTGCTGCCTCCGATATTGAAAGTGATGAAGATAATACACCAGAAAATTCAATTTATCCTTTCATCATATAGCCAGCAACATCGGCTCCTGACTGTGACGGTAGTGATGACGCTGATGAAGACATTGATAATTTGGAACATAACAATTATGTTGTGTTGTGGGTCAAACAGATACCAGACTCTCAACAAATTGGATTATTTGCCATGCCCTCTGGACCAAATATTCCAGAAGACACTGAAAGTCCAGTAGACATATTTCATTGTATGTGTATCATATAACTTATTGACCATATTTGGTAGATCAAACAAACCTGTACGCTTTACAGAAACTAGGGGAATCAATCCAATTTCAACCCACGAATGCTAAGGAAATGAAAATATTCCTTGCCATCAACATGTTAATGGGAATTAAGGTTGCCCAGCTACAAGACTAGGTCTGCAGATCCTTCTTTGAGGGATTCTTATATATCATCATTAATGTCTAGGAATCGTTTTGCCTGCCTACTATTGCATTTACATGTAAACAATAATAGTTCACAGCCAACTGTGAGGGATGATAATTAATACAAACTTTTCAAAGTTCGCCCATTATTGAAATATTTGTCCAAATCTTTCAAGGAGTCATACAAACCATCAGAAGCACAGTCTGTGGATGAATCGATGATTCGATTCAAAGGTCGTTCCAGCATTAAACAATACATGACACAAAAACCCATAAAGCGAGGAATCAAGGTGTGGGTAAGAGCAAATGAAAATGGGTTTGTCTCTCAGTTTGAAATACACACCGGCAAAGTTTCCGTTACACCAGAAAAGTGTTTAGGGGCTAGAGATGTTAAAACTCTCACAACTGAACTTCAAGGCAAATATCATAACGTGTATTTTGATAATTATTTTACATCTGTGCAGCTTATGAAAGAGTTGAAACAGCAAGGTATATATGCCTGTGGTACTGTTAGAAAAGAACGAGTTGGAATGCCTAATGATTTTTGTAAAGAAAAGGATATTGCAAGGAGTGAATTTAAATTCCGAACCAGCAATGAGGGTCTTGTGGCGATGTTGTGGAAAGACAAAAAAGGAATTTTATTCCTGTCAAACTTTCACGACATTGATGATGTTGGTTTTGCAAACAGGAAAAACAAAGATGGGAGCAACCATCAAATTTCTTGTCCACAAATTGTTAAAGATTACAATTCACACATGCGATATGTAGATAACGCTGACCACATGACATCCTTCTATGAAATAGATAGAAAGAGCAACAATTGGTGGTTACGCATTTTCTGGCACCTTTGGATGTATCTGTTGTTAATGCATTCCTCGTTTTCAAAGAAAGGAGCAATGATGCAGGAACTCTAACTTGGAAGAAGTTCCGCTTTGCAGTGATTGCTGAACTGGTTTGGGCATCAACATTCACAGGCAAAGGAAGGAAGCCAAGCAAATTTCAAAACAAATTCAAACCCTATATACCTCCAGAGAAAATATACGATCAGGCAGAGCACATGCCTGTAAGAACAACATCTCGGAGATGTGCTTATTGTAGCACTGCTGCTAATCCTCATCGTACCAAGTACCAAGTGGTTGTGCAAGACATGTGAAGTTAGACTATGTATGCTGGCCGCAAAAAAACTGCTTTCAGGAGTTCCACGAGTAGTCAAATATAAAGATAATTTCTAATATGTGAATGACAAACTAGTTTTCCTTTAACTACTGCTAGAGATTTCCTGTAACCTAAAATTTATATTTCTGCCATCTTAAATATTAATATTTAGTGCAGAATAGAATCAGGCGAATACGCAGACAGTCCCAGTGGTTTCACAGTGAAACCAGGGCATAAAATACACAACAAATTACATAATTTCAAAAGGTGATATTTTCTATGTTTATAATGCGTGGTTTTTTATGAGAAATACATAAATGATTCATTCCTTGTGTTTATTTTTAGTTTATTGGGACTCAATATCAATATCATGTATTAACAAATCATCTACGTATTGCGTCATAAACTCGTTTGTAGTGTCATCGAAAACTGCATGCATGGCTCTCTGAAAGGCATATGGAGTTTCGTGAAATTAGAAGACACGCCCACAAAAAACGAAAGCGGTATGTTTTCTCAGATGTTCCTCAAGTTCTATCTGAATATACGAGTTTTTCAAATATAAGGTGGAAAACCATTTTTGTGGCCTAGTTTGCCTAATATTTGTTCTACACTTTCGGTACTAAACTTGTCAGGCGATATGTATTTATTCAGTCGACGTGCATCGATTGTAATTTTAGCTGTCCCATTTCGTTTTCTTACTATGCACAGGGGGTTGAATATGGGGAATTTGATAAACCAATAATACCATCTTGAAGCATTTTATTAATTGTGAGTTCGACGCTTTCTCTTAAATCAAAAGGGATAGCCCGACATTTGTGTCTAATGGGCTCTGTTTCTCGTCCTTGGAACTCATACTGATAGATGTTACATAAACCGGTTCTGTCCGCAAAGACCTCGCGATTTCGATATAACACCTCTAATTGTTTCTCCTTCTGTTCCGTCGTCGATATTGCTATTTCCCTTATCTTCTCTCGGATATTTTAGGAGATACTCGCATTAGCGTGTTCTTCTACCTGAGACCGGGCAGTTCCGTCCAGGGCGAACAAACCTGTTTCTTCCTGTACCTCTATGTCGTAATAACTAAAGATTACTGATTCAGTACCTACAATACTTGCATTGTTAATACCGTCAAATGATTCCTCATCCTGATAAACTCCTCACAATCGACATTCAATGCTCTGTTTAGATCGCTTCCAGCGTTATTGATCTGGTGTATTTCTCCTCCATCGATCTGCAAATATTCAACAAAAAATAATATCCCTTCAAGTCTCCCTCTCTCTCTCTCTCTCTCCGGGCGTTTCGGGATCGTTTACTTGCTGTGTCATTTGTATGAAAGGTGTTACAACCAAGCAATTATTTATGGAAAAACTCAACTGTTTGCTTTCATAATTTATTTTCGCTCGCGTTGCGTCTAGAAAATCATTCGCAATTAAAACTTGAAATATAAGCCTTGGCACTACCAGAAAAACTAATTCAATTTCTATCTCTTCAATCTTAAATGTTATCATCACCTGCTGTTTAATCCTTTGCTTGCTCCTACCCATCGTCGTAACACAACATACGTTTCTTACTGGCAATGTTTGTAATTTCCACACCGTTGCTATCAGGTTATCGCATAATTCTTGGATACATACGGAATATGATGCGCCGCTGTCGATAATCGCCTCATAGACCTGAGCTTTCACTTTAATCGCAATTATAGGTGCCTCCACTATTTCACTAATTTTATAATAGCTTCCTGCCGGTTATCTCTTTCTGTCTCATAGCCTCTTTAGTAATTCTCTATGTCTACAATATTCATACACTTGTCGTCCTCGTTTGCTGTAAACGAATTTAACGTGTCCTGCCCGGTCATATCAGAGGACTCGAGACGGCCCCTAATTAGTTTAAATTTTGGTTACTCGGTACATTTATGGCTGAGGCACTGTTTTTAATTTTTCTTTCAAAATCTCACTTTGACTTTGCAAATTTCTGTTTGATCTCTCTTCTAATGTTTTGTTTTGGTTTTGCAATGCTTTGTTCTGATTTTCCAAACTCTTATTCAATTTCCCTTTTAATTCTATAGTTTTATTCTGTAAACTTTCACTTAAATTGACTAACATCTGCTGTATAACTAAAACAAGGTTGTTTTCGGTCATAGCGTTAACCTCTATTGTCTGGATATTTCCCGGAATGTTTATTTCCGTGCTGTGGAATGACCTGCCCTACCTGCATGTTTTCAGTTTCAATTATCTCTTTCTCCATCTCTTTAGCACTTACAACTTCTTTTGAAACCTTTTTATTTCTAAGTAACATCAATTAATAATGTTATTATTATTCAATTGTTACGCGCGCGTATTTATTTCGGGAAAACTATAGAAGCATGTTTACGTTACTTCCGCTCCGTTGACCTGTGCTGCGTTCACCTGAATGCTGGGGATTTCTTCCGGCGATCCGCTGCAGATGGACTGGGGTTCGGTGCTCGCTCTCACTCGATCGTTGTCATCGGAACTTCTCCTGACACGTTGGGTGCCATATTGGTACGGTATCGGGTTTGCGGAAGTTGGGGGAAGAAAAAGAAGGTCGGTGAGATATCGGAGGAGCATGGATGTATAGGGTTCTCTTAATCTCGGGTCGTGTTAACAGAATGACATTTCTGTTAGTTCACGCGTTTTATTCTGTCCTCCTTATGGCATTCCCGCAATCGATCCGGCCACACAAATATAATTAACTACTTCATCGCCAATTAAGTTATAGCCGTTGTGTTTTCCAGATCTGCTCGCGCAGGATTCCAGATTACAAGTGACTGTCTTCACCCTTCGTTCCGCATTCCTTCAGTGTTTTAACCCTAAATGCTCAGAATGCCTTGTTTCTCCAAGTCACATCGTGTCCTTAGATAAAGGAAATGTTCGGCCGGCATTCCGTTCTCCTAACGGCATGCTTCATTCCTGGCGTATAGCTACTCTTTACAGTCTTATAAAAATATGTTACATGTGTCTACATTTATTTAGGTGATACGCAAATAGACTTTATATATTATTATCCTTATTGCTTCAGCTTATCGCTTACGCTAGGAAAGCTAACTCGTTAAAGCATGTTACTCCGTATCAACAGTGGTGGCGAAATGTGGATCGAATCCTATGTAACGCGTGGTTTCCGAGTTTTTATAGGCAACATCATTATTTATATCACCTATGCCAAATATAAAATTATACAAATTAATGGAACCTCTTTCTGATGAAGTTCCTGCTTAAGAGCGATAAATTACATAGCTATTTTCATTTCACTTAACATTGTAATTTTGTCCTCCGTCTTATGAACGCTACAATACGATTGAAATTTTACAACTGAATGCATTACAAAATATGAATTGCAATTGCTGTAAACAAAACAGGGAATACGCCTACCTCAAATGTAATCATTCCTCCTGATATTCATCATATTTTCCTTTAAATACCCACATTCAACGCATCTCTCAATAATCTCTAAGACTATTACCATATTAAAGAATTTACTTCGGTGATGTACTCTTAATGTATACATTACTTTACCATGGATATAAGGAAGCAATATATCTTTTTCATGTTAGAAGTCTCTGCAAGCAAGGAAATTAAAATGTTTCAGGCACAAGAAACGAAAATATTTATTTTAGAAACAATGAGTGAACTCAGCATGACTACATTCCTTTATAGTTGATTATCCAGTAATACGTCACAATTCTATGCAATGTGAGAATACGACTCAAGTATCGAAAGCAAATGAATTTGCTAGATTACATATCATATGGAAGCATTATTAGTAAAAGACGGTATTAATAGTCACAAAACTGCATTGTTACAAGAACTGGATGCCAGTGAATAAGTAATTCATGATGTATTAAACAGAACACAATGCAGTTGTAGATTACTTGAACGCAAAGCAACGGTTTGCATCTAGCAGCGTTTCCGTTTTGTTTACTTTCAAGCACTGTACAGTGTTGCCATGTTCCCATTAACTCAATTTCCGGAATTGTGTCTTTATTCTTATTCTACATTCCTGACTGAAGGGTCTATATTAAGGAAAGACGTTTGTTAATTTTCAATTTCAGAAAATAAGCACGCGGGAGGCGAGGATAGAAGCACCAGCAGTTAGCGTTTTTGAATTCTACGGATGGCGATGCAAGGATCTCCGCTTTTCCTCAGTTGGGTAATTTGCGCTTTATTCATATAGTAATACGTTTTATTCTGTAGCTAAATTAGCAAAAATTTTCATTGCAAGGAAAAAAGTTCGTAGCACCCTGAGAAATGGTTTAAACATTTTGCTTTTGTTACTAGATGTTCGTTTACATTTATTTAGCGGATAAAAAGGCAACATTCCTAGAAGAACCATGTATTTAGCGTGGAGTATAAGTTCCTTTAGTTGCTTTCATTAACGGCAGGCAAACAAAGATGAAATTATTAAAACGGTATAATTGTTCTTACACGTTCCCGTTGATAGTCATTAGAAAACAGTGTTCTTCAGATTCATATTCATATTTGACGCATTATTTAATACTGTACGTGAGCACCACTGATGTTATAAACGTACGTATGATATGCATAATAGGTATTATAGTTAATTTCAGAATCAAACCCTCCATCTTGGTGTAGTAGCAGAGTGTCTGCTTTGCAAACTGGACGTCAAAATGGAATATTATTTGCGATGAATCGGTAACTTTGCTTTTCTCGGGGTTTCCATCATGGCTCAGTTTATTTATTTCGACACTCATGATCAGTCATTCATCTTGTTAGATCTGAGTTGTTACTAGATATACTTAATTATCAAACCCAAGAATCATTGGTATATTTATACCAACAGGATAGTTAAGGTAAATCATTAAGAGTACATGCTAGACTCGAACGGATGTTTTGCAACTGAGAGTGATGAATCATGACCATTACACTAAGGTAACAGTAGTCGTTTTTGTAGCTGATAATATTTAGGCTGGCTTAAAATTTAGGTATCATCTGAAAAATAGCAGAACATCTCTGTTAAGGCAAACTTCTCTATCAGGAATTTTGATGAAAATAAACTTTCAGAGTGTGATGCTTTTAAAAAGCTCAATTAAAGGCTACATATTGGGTATGTAAATGATGTCAAGCCATTACTGGAGCTCCCTGTTTATAATTTGCTAATAAAACACAAGTTTTTGCCGTGATAACCACTTTGTTTCAACATAAGCACAAAGCAATTTTAAAGCAACCTTAAGTGCAAGAAATTTTAATTGAAATAAAATTTTACAAATGTGGTGCTTTTTAAAAACGTTCTTTAAGACACTGTACGTATACTCTGGGCAGGTAAAGATATAACTTAATTATTGGTACTTCTTGTTTCCAATGTGCAAAAATTAGAAATAACTGTAGGATTTAAAACGTAAAAACACAGTTTTGGCTGGAACTGAAGCAATGTAACAATAATTAAAAATTGTAAAAACGGACAGTTAAAATCACAAGCGCTGCTTACAATATTCTTCAGCATTTTAAGAGAATATAAAATCAAGTTATGAACTTATATTAAGATCCATAATGCACGGGGATGCAAGATAGGTTAATACCTAATTAAAAATGCAAGGGTGCCTACAATACTCTTCAACATTTGAAGAAGGAACGTAAAACCAAATACCAATTTAAATTAAGATCCATAATGCTCAGGATGCAAGACAGGCTAATGCCTAGTGAAATCACCGCTATTGTCAATTATGCCTTTAGCCTTTCCTGCATGTTGGATACACTGACGAGGGTTACGCAAGTAATGTTGCCACATTTACAAGACATGGGATTCAAGAACCTCCCCACTTTGTTTTCTCCGCGCATATCCCACTCCTGATCTATGAACGCCCGCATGTGCTCAGTGAGATTCAAATCAGGAGACTTCGGGGGGGCAATCGATTGGAAGAATGCAAGACACTGTTCTCGTGCATAAACAGATACTCCCCCTGTTCCAGGACATTAGTCCGCAGAGATGGCAACGCGGTGTTCTGGTGGATATCAATATAAATCGTACTGGCCATTCTCATCGTAATCAATTGTCCTGGTCCAGATGCTATCATATACGCCCAGAAGTGAGTTGATATTCTTGAAGAGCGATTTCCAGGCACAACAAGTCTGGGATCGTAGCTTGTGCCACGCGGCCTATAGAGACATACCCTACCTTGCTCGTCAGATAGAACACGTCATCCGAACAGATCGCCAGGCCAGTGATAGCTGGGTGTTTCTTTCGACCCATTCCAATCTTCTAGCTTTGTAGCCTTAGTGAGGATCGTTGTGGTGTCAGGATGATGAAATTCAAGGCCTTTAATATCAGCCGTATAGTTTAGTGAGAACATCTGTATTCCACAGTCTTATCCAGCAAAACTGATCTGTGTGTAATAGGATGCCCCCTCACATCCATCAGTGCCCCATTATGCGTAGCGGTAATTGCCTGAGGCCTTCCTGATCTTGGTAGCGACTGGATCCTTTCAACGCCTTCCACTTGATGTCGGTGTAGCCATTTCTTGAGCGTCTTACGGTTAAGCGAAATTTCTCTAGAGATTTGGTAAACACTCTGCTCCTGTGAGAGAGTTCCTATGACCTCGTCCCTCTTTACTGCTGTTAATTCTTGGCAACCACGTGGACAAGGCAATTTGCGTCGTTTTGCAACGAATATATAAGAATGATAGAGAGAATCATAGATTAGCGGAAGTAATGTTTCGTGCACACGCTTTTAACACTTTATGATAATAAAAAGGAGAGAACATAACCGTTGTGAATCGTGTATGAATTTGAATCCGAACGTAATTATTTTCAAATGCCCACCTGTAAGAACTATTATATGGTTTTAACGATTTCATCATCATTGTCTGTCGTTAATAAGAGCAACTAAAGGAACTAAAACTCAACACTGAAGACTAAAATACCCATGTTTGTTCTAGATAAAGTTCTCTTTTTATCCCCTAAATAAGTTAACAAATATCTAGAAGCAAAAGCTAAATATTTAAACCATTTCTCAGGGTGATACGAAATTTTCGCCTTTCGATGACATTTGTTGCGAAGTTGGCGACAAAATATTACTTATTGCCATATGAATACAGCGCAAATTACCCGACTGAGCAATAGCCAAGATCGTTGCACTGCTATCTGTAGAATTCAAAGATGTCAGCTGCTGGTGGTTCCATTCCCGTCTCCCGAGTGCTTGTTTTCTGAAATGGAAAATTAAAAAACTTCTTTAAATCATCTAGATACTTTTATTAGAATAAAGACACATATCCAGAAATGTAATTAATGGGGGTATGCCAACATTGTATAGTGCTTGGAAATAAACAAAATAGCAACACCGCTAGGTGCAAATGGTTGCTTTAGTTTAAGTAATCAGCAATTGCATTATGTTCTGTTTAATATACCATTAATTAGTTTATTTACTGACATCGATTCCTTGTAATAATGCATTTCTGTGACCATTAATACCGTCTCTTTATTATTAAATGCTTTCCCATAATATCTAATGCATTAAATTCACCAGTTTTCGATACTTTAAGTCTTGTTCTCACGTAGTACGTTATTTGTGTCATATTTTTGCATAATTGCCTATAAAGGAATGTAATCATGTCGATTTCACCCATTATTTCTAAATGAATTATTTTCGTTTCTTGTGCCAGAAACATTTTAATATCTTTGCTTATCGAGACCTAAAATGACGAAGATATAATGCTTCCACATATCCATCTTAGCTAATGTAAACATTAACAGTGCATGAATGAACTAAATTCTTTAGCATGGTAATAAGCTTCGAGATTTATGGACATATGTCTTTGAATATGAGTATTAAAGTAAAACATTATTAATTTTGGGAGGAATGATTGACAGATGAGCTGAGGTTTGCAGCAATTGCAATAATGTTTCACAAAGCATTTAGTTGTATCTATGGTATTATAGGTTCGTAAGATCGCGGGCAAACTTGCTACACTATGCGAAATAAACATAACCATGTAATTTGCCGCTATCAAGGAGGAGCTTTATCAGAAAGAGGTTCCTTAATTTGTATAATTTTATATTTAGCACAGATTGTATAAATAATGATGATCCCTATAAAAGCATGGGTTTCAATCCACGTTTTTCCACTACTTCTGATCTGCAGTAACACGCTTTAACAAGTTACTATGGAGTTTGACTATTCTAAGCACAGAAACAACGTGTTGGTGATTAATCTTACGTTTTTAAGTAAAGCACCAGCACTGGAATCTTTATGCTTTTAGTCCACTACTGAATCCAAATACAGGAACAACATATTTTCTACGGTGTACTAATGTTGAATTTGTAATATTTGACCGTTAGTCTACAATGATTGCTGAAATATTGCATTTCAAAACTGCGACGTGTGCCGATGCCCTTACATATCACGGGAAGCATATGAAAAAATTTCATTTTCCTACCATCTATGCAAAAACGCTTGAGAACTAGGTGGCCCTTTTGCAGGTACCTCTGAACTTGACCATTTACCTTTATGAATACTAGTACACAGAGTGGCAGTAATGTAGGTGACCAAAGTTTGAAGTGCATTTGCAGTAAAAAGTTCTGCTGATACCGCTTAAAACAAAATTAGGCGTAGATAAGGCTTTCTTTAATGTGAGCTTTAAAGTAAATGAATATATTGACTAATTAATAACTGTTAACATATACGCATATTTGCAGAGGGATAGTTTTATTGGTATGAAAATATTTATTTAGACATATTAATTATTGTATTCATAGAATACTATACTGCTGCATTTGGTAGGCAACTGTGAAAATGTAATGTATACTATGACAATTTATTATCTATAAATAAAATAGTGACAGCAAGCGTATAAAGAAATAAAATAAATTAGAAAGAGGGAAAACATGGATTTTTTTCCGTCCATGGCTTTGTGCCAGGTGAAATATTTACGTGACGAATGTAGCACTGGTGTTAAATAATTGATGTGCGTGTTGTCTTTGTTCTAACACTTTAGAGTGAAAGGATTATGAAAATACTGTCGAGGCTTGTAAGGAAGAAAAACGGAGGAACTAAGTGCATAACCTATTGGCAACACAGAACATTCCTTGTTTCAACCTAGTGATATTTTACTGGGGGCATAAGAAGCTAAATTACGTCCTAGATAAATCAAATAATTAAAATGTGCATTAAAATGCATTTTTGTGTTGCTTTGAATAATTGTAAATATTCCCACGTTTTTTGAAATAGAATGGGCTTAAGTTCAGCCGATAAATCTATTTCGGAAAAACAACATTTTTCTAAACGGGCGCCGGGGTAGTGCAGTGGTTTCATTTCCGGATCTCGTACGGCGTTCGATTCCCTGTAATGGAGTGGCAGTTTTTAGTCTGTCCTATCCTTGCCTTCACTTCTGACTTGCTCATGTGAAGTATCCCCAAGGCCCAATATGGTTCGGAATCCAAGGTAAAACGCTCTCATTCTCATTATCACCCTATCATTGGAGACAACGGATTCGTCTTCACCTCAGAAATGGAAGCAGTCCTCGCTTGGTGGAATGAGGTATCCCCGAAGATCAGAAGCCACATTAGAAACTAGGAGCTCTCTCTAAGGCACCTGTAGTCACCAGTTTGTTTCCCTTGTAACACATGCGTATACAAGCAGAACTTAAACGTAAGGTTTCAGCTGTCAGCATCCGTTTATCATGAAATCGCTTAATTTTCAAAATAAGAAAACGGAAATGAGAGTTTTGTAATTTTCCACAATGGAATACTATTTAACATCCACTGCTACATAAGGCACAAAAGGTATTTTGATGATGGATGAAATCATACCTGGTAAAGGAAATCTGTGGTCGTCCTCCATGGTCTAGTGGTTACCAGCCTCTAGTTCCCGAGGTCGCGGGTTCAAACCCGCGGAGGGCGATGGATTTTTTCGGGCGTAAAAAACGTTAGCATGGGTTCCTTTGGAAGGGAAGTGAAGCTGGTGGTACCGTGTCGTAGATTTACGTTACACAAAAGAGCCTCAAGCCTGATAAAGAGGCCTCTGAGCAAAATTACCGGTCTTTCACGCCCAATATAGAATGGGACGCTAAGGACCACAGCAGCTAAAGAGCGTCCATAAATAAAACTCAATTTATGGAAATTTGATAAGAAAACGTTTCAAAAGTTTAAGGTAACTCCCCGCATATGCCAGATATGAGGACTGAGAAAAAATTCAATCAGGAGGGACAGCCTTGGCAGGATTTCAGCTCAAATTTCCCGTTCACAAGTTCATGCCTAAATGACCTCGGCTAAGCGTGTCGGTGTGTAATATTTCCGAACAAATAATAATACCACTGTGAACGTGCGCGCGAAGCCGGTAAGCGCCTCCCGATCCAGCATCTGGGAGGGACATTCCACCAGATTGTAGAGCAATAGCCAGTATGGAACACTGCCCGGAACATTATTTGCCGGTTTCCTGTTTCAGAACATTCTTTCAGCATGTTCTAGCAGGACATTGCAATTTGTATGTGAGGCGTATATAAGGAGTTCCTTTTACCCGGGTGTTCAGTTCAGTTACTAAAAAGTTACGAAGTGAAAAGGGACAATGCCAGTGCAATTCAGTTGTGAGTTTTGGTTTGACAGATGAATTATGTTTTGTTCCGAGTGTGTGACAAAAGTGACTCGCTGAGTGCCTAAGTGATAATTAAAGTATGTTTCACAATAATTGGTTTATCAGTTGTTACACTGGTGTCAGGAGTAGGATATAAAAGCCACGATGGAGGAAATGCTTAGACAGTTATTGTCCAGAAGACAGAAACGGAAATGAAATCCGGAATGGAGAAGATGCAGACGAAAATCGACTCCAGGATGGAGAAAACGGAAAATAAAATAACGACAGTGAACTCTGCAATGGAGAAGATGTAGACAGAATGAAGGGTGCAAAGGAAGAGATGAAGACATAAATTTCTAAAATGAAGCCGGAGTTATCCCCCAAAATTGAAGAAACAGTTGGTTATCGTTAAGAATGATGTTAAAGAGCTCGGTGGAGAGGCGAAAGACTTTCGTGAACGCGTTAACGCCCTGAAAATGGCTTAGAACACCGGAGAAATGAGCCGACGCAGCGCCAAGGAACTGAACCGTATGGTGAAAGAAATGCTTGACGGTAGACTTTAGTACTTTAAGGTCGAGACACTAGGATGCAAAACACCACAGTGCGCATCAAGCCACCCAAATACGACAGAACGTCAAATTTTGAAATCTTCCGCCGTCAAGTCGCCTCGTCGCTGCCCACCGTCGCTGATGGTCGGCAAAGCAGAAAATCGCACAGCTGATAGCTAGCCTCCAACGACGGGCGGCAGAAGCTTTGAATGCAATTTCCAGTCGGTGGTGCCCGGAGATATCTTTGAGGCCTTCGAAGATATATTCGGGAAGCATCACTTGGCCGCAGCCTATTGTAGTCAGCTCAAGTTAGAAACGCCCTGACAATTGAACAGCCGCTTAACCGCCTGCCAGTTAGTGTCTCAGGAATCTGCCAACTCCTTTGTACGGGATACGTGATGCCCAGATATGACAGCGCTCATTGCTCGGCCATTACAAGACCATCCACGAGGTGCTAACGGCCGCGTTGAGGATGGAGGCGGCCAAGGTAACAGCTGTCCCCACACCAAATACCTTCAACCTAGAGACCTTAATGAAGACCTTCGAGTGGTGTGTAACCAGAGAAAGACACCTGCTGAAGGACTGTATACACCTAGCCGACGAGCAGGCGGGAGCGAATAAACAAAGGTGTGGTAAGGTGCACGTCGGGGCGTCATCACCACCCTCTCCAGTGAACTGGCGTGCCTTGGGCAGAAGAAAGCATGACAGTCTCGTAGCCGGTGACTGGAATCAAGGCAATCTGTTACGGCTCTAGTAGACACTGGTGCAGCCGTGATCGTAGTCGTACCTGACGTAGTGAAGGGCTTGTCAACAAAGAAAGAGAATTGGCCCCACCAACTAGTGAGGTTAGTGACTCCATCAGGCTATACCTTGCCTTTGGAGAAGTAGGCCCCGCTGGAGTTGAACCTTGAACGAAGCAAGACTGAGGGTGTTCATAGAGAGGGTGACTGGGGATGTGACCTTCGGTGCCAAGAGGAGGGTTTTGCAACTCGGCCAAGACAATGTGACGCTCGGGAACAACAACAAACAACCTCGGATCTGCAGAGTGATCCTGATGGATTGTGTGGTTGTGCTCGCAAAACACGAGTTGAGTGTAAAGACGTGTCTGGAATTACTGCCTTCAAGGAACCTGATTTGGACCGGAAGACACCATTGGATGGATTATGTATTACCACATCATTGTTGCCTTGCCGGAAAGAAGTATCTGTGAGGCTGCTGAATCTATCGTACTCCAACCACGACCTACAGGCTGGAACGGAGTTGGGGAAACACGTGCCAGTTGCTAGTGTATCCCCGTGCGGTTGACCTGAAGAGTCAGCATCGTCGCAAGACCGGATCCCGAATGCAAGATTTGTTGAAGGGGCGGCCGAGCATCTGACCACGGCACAAATGAAAGCCTTCGGCATTTGCTTGGACAGTAACGATCTTCTTCAAGCAAGGGGACGGTGATTGCAGCAGCACCGACAGAGTGCTCCACCACGTCAATACCGGAAACACCCGGCAACCGCCAAGACGTGCTCCTCTGGCGAAGCAAGTGGGGGTACGACATATTCTGGAGGACATGAAATCTAGAGGGATTATCTAACAGCCCGCCAGCTCTTGATGCTCCGCTGCTAATTTGACGAAGAACGGCGAGATATGCTTTACCATGGACTATAGGGATTTGAATATTCTCACCTGATAGGACTGTTTTCACTTATCCCGGATTTGCGATACGCCGAGCACTCTTTCTGGTGTCTAGTGGTTTCCGACCTTGGACCTAACATCGGGATACTGTCAAGTGGCACACGGCCACAGACATAAGAAGAAGATTGCATTATCCACAGCCCAAGGGTTCCTACAGTTTACGGTTATCCCCTTTGGCTTTTACAACGCACCTGCTGCTTTCCAGCATTTGATGGGATCCGTGATGACAGGGTTCACTTGTGACGCCTGCCTGCTATACCTGGATGGCTTCATCGTCATTGGCATCACCTTCGAAGACCATATATAAAATATGACTAAGGTATTATAAGACTGCAGACAGCAAACCTAAGCTGAAACCGAACACGTGCCAAGTCTTCTTCAAGAAGATTAACTACTTGTGCCATATAGTCTTACTAATCGGAATGATCACGGAGCCAGAGGCAGCTCGGGCTGTGAGAGATTGGCGCCGTACGAAAGACAGATGATAGTTACATAGTTTTCTGGGTTTATGTAGATACTACCGCGGTTCTTCAGAGGCTTCTGCAACATCTCGAAGCCCTTACTCCTCTGACGGAAGAACAGTGACCTTACATATTGACAGAAGAGGCCGCTGACGTGTTCCAGGCACTTAAGTTCTCACTCTGCAGTGCGCTTGTTCTATGTTTTTCACAAGTAGGCGGCGATATCGCTTATCGTAGACACCGCTACCAGCGACAGAGGCATACTATACCAAGTCTAGGATGGACAGGACCGGGTAATATCGTTCTACACAAGACACTCGGCGGCAGCTGCTGGCGTTGGAACACTTCCATGCTTACCTGTATGGTCGGCCATTGCACCTGAGGACTGACTACTTCGCCCTCGACTAGCTGTTAAGCTTTAGGAACCTAGAGCGCCAGTGAGCCTGTTGAGTCCGGAGTACAACTTCACATCAGAGAGGAAGGAGCCACTTGAATTCAGATGTGATGTCAAGGCATGACATTGCCCAGAGTGAGGCCACTGCAGTAAGATGGAAGAGGAGGAGTGTACCGCAGCTTTCCATATTATTTTGTTGGTACCTGCAAATGGGTGGGATAGCGTAAGCCTGAAGAGGGAACAGCTGGTGGATGCCGATTCGGGGCCGTTTCTGAGCGAAGGAACTATACCGAGCTGGGTAGACATCGCACCCAGAAGTAGAGTGTGTAAGTCCTACTGGGTCCAATGAAGACTAAGGAAGGTGTGTTGTGCAGAATTTGTGAGTCACATGAAGCGAGGAACCAAGGAGAACAGTTATTCTTTCCAGAGTAAGATGACGGAAGTCCTGAAGAAAGTACATGCGGGAACTCCGGAGAAAATCTGGAACCCAAGCGAACAATCGACAGTTCTGAAAAAAAGGTACTACTGTTTGAGACTACGAGCAGACACTGAGAGATTATGTCGTCAGTGTCATATGCGTGCGGGCAGTCGTGACCCACGGACTAGAAGCCGGTTCGCATGCAGCAAACTCACTGCCACCACATAGATCGACCGTTCCCTGTGTCCGCAGGGATAACATTTATCTCTTTGTGGTCATGGCTTACTTCAACAAGTGGTCGGAGTTGTACGCGCTTTTCCAACCAAGACAATGACAGGCAACCTCGTAAAAGAACTGCTCTGCCGCTTTGGGGAACCGTTAGCGCTACACAGTGATCAGGGCACTAACTTACTGTCAACCTGATGAGGGAAGGACTGGAATAACTTGGAGTCCACAATACGCTCACGCGCAGTCAGACGACATGGTGGAATGGAGGACCCCTGCGGCAGGACAGCCAGCAATCGACTATATGGAGAACCTCACGGAATATATTCATGATGTGTACGAAATGGCCGCTCAACAAATCCAGGTAGTGAGCACTCTAGGATGAACGCCCGTTACCACCAGCAGCGAAGTTATTTAGCAAAGTGATGTGGTGTGACTATATTGTCCTACCCGGACAAAGAGGCGTTTCTCCAAGCTTCAACAACCATGGGAAGGACCATACCGAATGGTGAAGAGGACCATCTACTGCATCCAGAGCCAGCTGGCGAGGAGGATGCTGATGGTACGCGTAGATTGCCTAGCCCCTTTGGGAGTACTGGTCGGGCGGAGGGAGCAGTGCGACCGCGGCGCGAAGTTACCTAAGGACCGGCGGTGTGAAAGCATCCCGGCTCGTCTGCCTGGCCTGGCCGGCTGAGTGGTCTAACGACCGGCCATTCAGAACATTAGCCGCGCAACAAACTCATTATGTGCCACTTTCTCGCATTTTGACAATTACTACACCAGAAGATTCCTTTCGGCCGGTTCTAGTAGCCTCCCCTTCGAAAACGTTCCGTTTGGTATGCGGGGTCTATATAAGGGGTTGTTCTGCCTAGTTAGTTCATTTCAGTTTAAAAATTTACGAAGTTAAGTGAATAATTCCGAGTGCGGTTCAGTTGTGGGTTATGACTCAAATAGTTAACTTGTGATTCGATTTCACGGATGTGTTGCTTTTTACTTTCTCTACTACGTATTGTAAGTAGGGGAAGTACTGCATTCGACCCAAAAAGTCAATACCGAATTTTCATCGGAATACATGTTTTGAGGTCCCTTGAATCTAAAAAAAGCACTTTTAGAAAAACGTTCATTTGTGTGTCTCTGTGTCCGTGAGTAGCATAACTCAAAAATGAAAAGTCGGATAAATACCAAACCTGGTATTTGGATTCAGCATCTTTCAACGATGTGAGACGAAGATTTTTAAGAAAATTCCCCCACCACCAACTACCCTTTACATGGATTATTTTTCGAAAGTTTTGTTTTTCTCAGAAATGTCTCTAACGATTTTTATTAAAGTGTCACATATTTAAGATATTTTCATGGAAATAAAATGTATATGATGAACTTTCTGGGAATGTCCCCAAAGCTGCTCTTCTTTCTGAATGGCTTTTGCATAACAGGTAAACCCTAAGAGAAAGACAAAAAGGTTTAAACAATAAAATGTAGATCTCGTTAAAACACACAATTTGTGTCAATTAACATTGTTTTTGTGGAGTGAACCATTTCCGAGATATTGCTTGTTATTGGTTGGTGTGCGTGCTAGTGAAGCACAGAGCACCACAGTATCTAAATAACACTTATTTAACTACAACTGTATTAGTAAAGTTTCGGGATGTCGAACCGTTAATAATAATAATTATGCGAGCACAGAGTTATCAAGCGAAATGTGTAACAGAGAAAAAGTACTGGTGGTAGCCTGACAAATTACTCATGTAATATGTATAATTAACGGCTGAAATAAAAAAGACTTCTCTCAGTAGTTATGGGTTCTATGCCATGTCGACAGTTTTTAAATTGGTGGATTCAGAGGATAAAGTACTTCGAATGTTCCTCCTATTTCTTTGAATTTTAATTTCTTTTTTACTGTACTCCATAACTAAGGAGTCAAAAAGAGTAAAAGAAGACTTGAACACATATTTAACCCTTACCTAAAATTATTTTACTTATTTGAAAATTTCTTTCAAGATTAAAAGATATTTATTTATAGGCTGTATGACATTTGTAAATTTTGGTATACTCTTAGGGGATTTACGGAGATGAGATATTCAGCATCTTCCGATGTCCTCTCACTCTGTGATATTAATATGTGAAGACACATGGAGAGTTTATGAAATTGATGTTATAAGGGCTAAGGGTAAGGATTCAACTTAATAATAATAACAATAATAATATTCACAATTACAGGTTAATAAACGTGCAATTGTAATTTCAAAATTCCATACGCAGAACCACAGCAATGGCAGCTAGCTTTCTATTATTATCTGTTGAAAAAGCTAGAGGTTCTATTTAGCGGCAACCTTATCTAAACTGCAGGTATGTCAAAACAAGTTTTCATTCAACCTATAACACGTGAATTACTCACCCAACATCCAGGCGCCATGTCCCAAGAACAATAAATTTGCCTAGACAGGTGTTTACTCGTGCTGCCTTTGTAAATGTTACGTAGTTTATATGCATTCATGTTTACATTACGTCGGTTTCCTTCGCCCTTGTCCGCAGTTGATAACAGTGGTAGCTTGTGTGCAAACCAGAACCTTTGTTCTAAACCAAAAATAATGCTTTCACGAAGATCCATTTGTGTGGAACGATAGAAGTATGACGAGTTTCATCTATAACCACTAAACACTTGATAGACACAGATGTGTTGATAATCAGATACTATAAAGAAGGGGGGAGAGGTTACTGAAAGAGAAAGGATAGATAACAAATGGATGTGGGCAACGAACCGGAAAGTTCACTGATTACAGAAGTCGAAGACTAAGTCTGTCATTGCTAAACTAAAAAAATTAGAATACGAACAGTTCTTTATTTTCTTTCTATTTACTTTCTTTACGAAGTACTCAGGATTCTAACAAAAAATTCAATATCGATTCCGTGATTAAAAACTACTTTTACAACATTTAATCTCCCAAGGTTTTAAACAATTTATGTCTACTTCTAGGGATTACGATAGTAATATTAGATCTACTGTCAATGAATTCGGTTACGTATTTATGAAAACATCCTACAATCTTATATTCCGTATAATATATATTTAAATCTGTTTTAGTAGTCTTCAGTTGAAAGAAGCAGAATCTTTCAATAAATTCTTTCATCGCAAGCTTTGAGTCCCTAAATAAAAAGCCATTTCAGAAAAAGTTCCATGTATGTATGGTGCTTGCGAACGTGAGCTTCGTATTAAAGATAGCAATTTAAAGGATTAAAACTTGGTATTTAATATGAGCACCTTCCTAAAATTCGATACGAAGACTTTCAAGAAAATCCCGCTCTCCAAACTAACCTTCACAAGGAACATTTTTGCCATTTTACATTTTCTAAGAAATGGCTGTAAAGAAGTTGATTAAAATCCGTATATTTAAAAAGTTTACATTACAAACAAAATGGTATCTTGAATATTTTGGGAACAGCGGTGAAGTCATCTTCATTCAAAGAAAATTGTATATAATTTTGCATGATTGGTAAACCATAGAGAGACGAAATCGTGCTGCACAGAAAATATAAACTGTTTAAAACACACTAATTATTTCAAATAACTTTCTTTGCGGCTTCAGAAATGTCCAAGATATTCGTTGTTATTGGTTTGAATTGTCGTTTTTTCTGTTGTTTCTCGAGATGTGATGGAAAGAGTACGGTATTTATAGCGACCCGAGTAGGGGGGAAAATGAAGGAGTCCCGTTATGGCATGTCACAACATAATGCTTGCAGCAGCTTCGACCATGTTCGTTGTCATCACCGATGAATTTGCTCGTGGGTATTTAACTTCCTTCCTCTGAGATCCTATCTTTCTGGTCCATGGCTAGCCGTGTTTTCTCGGGCTATTGGATTTTGTGTGCAAGAAATGAGTTGAGATCTCGACTTAGGTACAGCAGAACATGAACATATCTCCAAGGATTCAGTGGATAGCTCATTTGTGTTAGCTAAGGAATTAAATAAGCTTGATATAAAAGTTGATGATTAATTATGTTTACGGGAACTAACAGATGAAATAAGCGAGCGAGATGGCTACGCGGTAACCTATCAAGTTCGATTCCCGTCAACCGCCCACTCTAACCTTGGGTTGTTCAACGTTTTCTCTGGTCGGTAGGCGAATGCACGGGTGGTTTCTCAACTTCCTTTCCATCATTTCCCTTTCATTTCGCTTCCCTCGTGTTTCAGACGTACTTCTGATGTATGGGATACGGGTGTTTTCTCAAAGGAAAGAGTGTTCCCCATGGACGCTAGAGGGCTTCTAGGTTGACGGGTCGTTCATTGTCCTCTCTGGCAGCTCCAGTAGAGGGATGGCCACGAATTATTAGGAACTTCCGCGCATCTCTGTAGCCTATCTGCCTGCGTCCTGTAGCATCCTGAGAGGTGGTAGTCGCAATACATCTCGTAGGTCTCAGTGCGCGAGGTTTGCATCCGTTGTTTAAACTATACCCGAAATGATGACGTACAAGAATATGCGGTCGACGTGGTTAGTAATTTCCATCTTAATGTAGTTTTATTAATTTCAACATATTAGTTATAACCATTAATATTTGAGTGTGCGAAGCTCTCCCTCGTGTCTATTAGCGAACAAAGTTCGACACACCACACGCTTATGTGAGTTTTCAACAAATCATCCTGAGATACAACATACATACTTATTTATGTAAATGTAAGCATCATTACCTTCTTCTTCTCTAATGGTTATACTTTCGCGGGCATCTGCACTTGCTTCTAACTCTTCGTTGGTTTATAAGGTGCATCACGTGCTAAAATACGCTCTTTAATACAGTCACATACAACTTCTGGAATAATATTCAAAGAGAATTTTTCCTGAGGTTTCCAACACATCGGACCGTCTCTTAATAAAAATTATGTATGCTTCTAGCTCGCTGCTCAAACGTCGACATTTCCATTTTTACTATGGAGTTATCAAATCATTTTACAATCTAAGGAATATGCCTTGATATATACTTTAAAATTATTCCTGTTACCTATTTGATGGTACATTAACAGTTATTTGTTACTTTGGAGCGGTAAAATCACCTAATCCTTCACTAATATCCATGAACCTTAATCCCCTGACATGTGATATATGAAATAGGTTTAAAATATTATGGAAAAATGTGGATATATAATTATTATTGCGATCTGCTGGATGCTGTAAGTGTAACAGGCGTGGTTTATACTTTGTGTTGTTATTATGTTTGTAAAAATAGGATAAATGCACTATATACCATTTCGCTGTACAGTAAGAAGTTTTGGATGTTGTATGACTTTGTGTAAGTGCCAAAGTAATTAAGTTAGAATGATGAAGCGCATTCCGGAAGTCAGCGTTTCAAATCTCGCCAGGACTGTCCTCCCTGAATGATTTCTTTTTCAGGCTTCCTTCAGCCCTCATAACTGTTAAATGCTGGGGAAGTATATCCTAAACATAGGTCTGGAAGGTTTCCTTTCTAAAATTCCTTTTCCGATATCATTTCATTTCATGTATCACCAATGTCCCCGCCTGTGGTGCTGCATATATTAAGAGCGAGCGTTAAACATTACTAGAACAATAAAACAAATTATTAACAGATATTTTAATTATTCTAAAGTAATTACAGGGGGTGTCCTCGCTTTGTAGAATGACATTTAGTTCAACTGCGTCATCGATAAAAATGTGAAAATTTGGATAAAAATCTGTAACTTTAAAGTAATTATGTTAGAAAATGAAAGAGATTAAATATATAGTTTAATGAACCTAAAGTAATCATCATATTCTACAAATAAACTTTGAGTACTCTGCTTAAACCCGCTGTGAGTAAAAATGTTTAACTTTAGAGCTATTTGAATTATAATGTTGAAAAATTGTAGAACTCAATTCGCCTTATAATACTCGTAAATGAAATATCATGTTATAAAATGATCCCAAGGTTTCTTGGTTTGGTCTATGTGTAACTTTTAATAATAACAATACAATTATAAACGAAAAGTATTTTGTGTATACGTAGTGTTTTTAGGACATATGTTGTTTTAAATCCTTATCCGCATATAATACAAAAACAAAACTCTTATCCTAGAAACGAAAGAGAGAGAGAAAAGAGAACAGCTATAAGAAACGTAGCACACTGCTCTCAGTCAACAGTTTGTTTCTTTTAACCAAGTTTTGATAGATTCACTCTTTCGTATTGGTCACCCGTCCCGGATGACATATAACCTTGAGTTCATGCATTAATATACTCTACACAGCTTGTAGTGTGTCCAGGGCCTTCACGACACACGTCACAAGTGTATTGGGTTTATTACTTTAATTACACGATAAGATCCAAGACACGCTTCATTTTTTCTGTTTTTCTTTTAGTCCTTGTTCTGATTGGGTACGCTTTACACTAACCAGATCTGCCATCTATTGGTGTAGCAGAGAAGCGATTCCAGTAGAAATACTTCTTATTTTCTTGTTGAACCTTAAGAGTTCGCTCATTTGCATCCTTCCTCAAATGTTCTCTTTTTTCTTCTTTTCTTCAATTTCTTCCACTGGTTCTTCGTGGATGAGGTCAGCGATCCTTAAGGAGATCTTGTGTCTCTCACTCCTTTAAATAGCTAAAATTTTGCATTTCCAATACTAAGATGATCCGTGGAGTTCATGGCTCGCTGTTTACCCTCGACATGCTTGTATACCATTTTCTTTGATCTGATAAGGCAAGCTTTGCAACAAATGAGGCAATCACAGAGTTGATTCTCTTTACCTTACCATTTTCTCGAGCCATTGCTGTAGTAATGAGCAAGTCTTTGCTGTTTTCAGTTTTGTAGCAATCTTCATAATCATGAAATGTGAAAGCTTATCCTCCGTCAGATAGTGTTTGTGCAGGCTTTCCAAAAATTGTGTTCTGTGCTTCCAAAATGGCAATGACTTCTTCTGTAGTAGTGTATTTTGTTGCGTGCAGCCAATAAACATTGTAAAACTATAAACTACTGAAAATATGTAACGATATCCTTTATGACACAATTCTAAGGGTCCAATATGATCTACATGATATGTATTCAATGACACTTTCCTTGGATAAAAGATATAGAAGTCCTTCCCGTTTTTCAGTTTCGATTAAGTAAGAGACAATTTACACAATTCTATACGACACTCTCAACTTTCCTCTTCATGTGACGAACATAATGTTGCTATTTGACGAGTTCATCTGTTCTCTTCAGGGGGAAATGACCTCTCACGAAAAATTGTTTGTAATTCGTATTGCATGGCTTTAGATGCAATGAAAAGTTTAAGACCTTCACGGAATTTGGAAAGTATGTCTATCCGAGATATTTTATTGAAACACTTTCTTCTTGTTGTTCTGCCTTTCTCAGTCGAAGAACCAAAGGGTCAGGAACTGCATACAAAACAATTGACGGCTTAGGGTATCAATATATTCTAGATCCACTTCTGCATTCAATGATATATTTCAGATCTCTCGTATGCGTTGTCGTTTGGAAGGCAAAACTGTCTATAACTATCTTGAACTGTATCCTCAGAAGGTACACTGGCATTGACAATTCTTGAAACTCATGAATGTAATGACTTTCTTCTAGTGTTGTCTTTTACTCATGTCGTACAGAGGATGTATTTGATCATCATCAGGTGATCTCTGCATTAGAATAGTTGCACATGTAGGTATACATGAAGCTTGGGCTGATATGCAGAATTATAAATGTTTTCTTGTTAATGCCCCCTTAAACATTTTAAATGAATTGTTTGCTTTTTAAAAAATTAAATTCTTCACCCTTCTTCAGTAGACTACTCAATAGTCTCACAGAACAGAGTATACTGGTATAATCGGCGCAACAGTTCTAGACATGTGAAAATCTTAATGAGAGCTATGAAGCGAGTTGCTTACCAGATCAGGAGGTGACCGGTGGTCTGCATGCTGCAGGAGTGCGTGGGACAGTCATTGTCAAATATCCGCACACTGGTTATGCACTGCACTGATAAACTTAGTTACATACAGTATATTAAACTCCACGTTGTAAAAAGCACTTAATATAAAAACACTGTCAATCATTGCCTCCAATTCTTCCACACCTAACAACCCTTCCTCTTCAACGGAATCACTCACATTATTGCCGTCACACTGCTGTCACTACTTTCTGCACCATTATCCTGGATGAGAATTATTTCTATTTGGTTTTCTGCAATTCCGTATTTTTCGAAATAATGATTCTTAATTTATTCAACATATCGACATACATTTTCCCCTTCTGGCCTTCCAATTTCAGCAAATTGCTGGCGTTATAACTATTTTAATTTAAAAGTGATATTTCTGCATGCCACCCATTTTTTGACATCAGCCCAGATTAATTCGATTGGGTTTAGATCTGGGCGATACGATGACAGTCTAAGTACATTATGGCGATGTTGTATTACTATCTGGTCAAGTATGTATGACTTCTGAAGCTGTTTGTCGGCTTTAATTAAGTTATATAGCTTTGTTTTACTCATGCTTTCATCTAAAGCTATATTATGTCTAAGTAACCAAGCTCTCATTTCTTCTTTCAAGGAATTTGAGGTAGGTGGTTTGTCAATTTGAGTGTTGATGCATTGTGAAGCATTGTCGATGACCAGAAAGGCATATTAGGTATCAACATGGCGTTGATTCACTTCATGTAATTTTCTGTATTCATTTCTTGATGAAAATCTCCTGTGGTTTGTTGCGACTTGTAAAAGAAGGGCATTTGGAACGAAGCCGATCTTTCCAACCGCATGGACAATAATAAGTATTTGTCCTTTGGCAACAGGTACCTGCAAACCTAATTCGCTATCGTCACTCCAACCTTTAGATGCTGTATGACTGCTGTGTATGTATGACTCATCTTCATACACTATAGTATTTTTCTGAAATTTGTAGCACCACCTTGAAAACTGATGCTGATATAAGTACACACTGATATAAGTATATAAAATTATAGTCATTTGGAAAGGTAGAATCAGACTGAAAAATTAAATACCATAGCCGGGATTTGAACCACGGATCTTAGGCTTTCCGTGCCGTTGCTCTAACCGACTAAGCTATCATGGCAACATTTACTTTTTATTTTTAATTTTTTATTTTATTATTATTTTTATTTAATTTATTTATTTATTTATTTTGCTTTTCTGTTAGAACTCTTCTATTTGATTTCGGTTTCTTCCACTTGAACCCTAAATCTTTAACAATTTTTCTGAGATTTGTAGCACCACCTTGAAAGTTTCTGCTGTCTTTCAGCTTGATGAGCAATCTGTTTATTATAACTAATATAATTTTCCGGGCTGTTATGCCGTGGTCTGCTGAAGAAAGATTTCCCAGACGTTTCGTCCACAACTGCGGTGGACATCTTCAGTGGCGCGAACGAAGTCTTCTCGGTGAAAGTATCGCAGCGTCTGATGCGTTGGCCGTTAGTGCCGCTCTCTTTATAGTGTGGACGCTCTCTGCTGATTGGCCCGCTGGTATGAGGGGGCTGGCGCCGGCTGTGTTGTTGCTCTCTTCTGATTGGCTCGCAGTGTTTTGCGGTTTTGTATGACCTTTCTTGTTTTTGATGACTAGATGCCAGTTACTGTTGAGTTTCAAAGCTTCTTCTTTCCTATTGAAATTATTGGGATGTTTATAAATCTCTATTGCTTCGCGTTGTAGCCGGGTATGGTAATGCTTTATGGAGGAAAGAATGTTGGTGTCCTGAAATCTAATAATGTGTTCGCCCTCGGCTTCAATGGCATGTTCGGCGACTGCCGATTTTTCTGTGTGGCCCAGGCGGCAGTTTCTTTTGTGTTCGCTAAGTCTGGTGTTTGCGCTCCGCTGTGTGGTACCAATGTACACTGAACCACAGGAACAAGGAATACGGTAAACACCGGCCGATGACAGGGGATCTCGGGGGTCTTTGGAAGAGCGCAGTAGGCTGTTTAATTGTCTTGTAGGTTTGAATACTGTTTTGACGTTATGACGTTGAAGTATATGTTCAATACGGTCAGTGACATTTCTGAAATATGGCAGAAAGACAATGGACTTCCTTTTGGGTTGGTCCTGAGTAATCGGTCGGGGCTTGGCCGGACGGCAGGCTCTTCTCACCTCTTGGACTGAATACCCATTTGATTGTAGAGCTGTTTCTAGGTGTCGGATTTCTTGTGGAAGTAAGTGTGGTTCACAAATACGGGAAGCACGGTTTGCGAGTGTCTTAATCATAGCACGTTTTTGTCTAGGATGGTGGTTGGAGTTCTTGTTAAGGTAACGGTCTGTGTGTGTGGGTTTGCGGTAGACAGTATGACCCAGCGTGCCGTCAGCCTTCCTGCTAACGAGTACATCTAGAAAGGCTAGTTGGCCATCCTTGGAACAAGAACGCATCAGACGCTGCGATACTTTCACCGAGAAGACTTCGTTCGCGCCACTGAAGATGTCCACCGCAGTTGTGGACGAAACGTCTGGGAAATCTTTCTTCAGCAGACCACGGCATAACAGCCCGGAAAATTATATTAGTTATAATTGTGACACCGGCCGTGAAAACCTACGTTCTTACAATCTGTTTATTATTAGCACAGTTTTTTTTCTTCCACATAGGAATTGTGAATCGTGCGCCGAATGGCGCATTCGAAATCGTCTGTTTCTGTAATACGTTTAGGGACCTTATATTTCTTCCCAGGTGTGTCAAATGGTACTCTTTCATCCATTTGTTTTTTTTTATCTTTGAGAACTCTGGAAACGGATCTCGGTGAAACACCAGTTGCTTTGACTACTCTTTCTTTCACTCTCTTAAGGCTTTTGTGGAACTCGGATGAACATATATTTTCTTCCTTCATCTCTGCTTCTTGCTTCATGAAGTCGAGGACATTTGCAATTATTTCCCTACTTTGACTGTGTAACACCTTAACACTTAAATTTGAAAACGTAGGAGCCATGGTTATAAATATAACAAATATAAAGTAAGTACTATTTAGATACTGCTCTCTTTAAAATTACAACCAGATGCAGAAACTTTCTATGCAGACTGTATGTGTTACGCACTGTGAGTAAGCAAAGGCATTATATCGCTTTCGCTGATTAAGCTAAACATAAACCATTTCTAGGCTCGGCAGCTGGGGTGGCAATCAAGGTCACGATTCCAGAAGTTTTGCGCGAGTTATATGAACTTGTTGTATTAGTAACCAAACAAAGATTGCATTTGTTTCATGTATTTTCGTTCTGGCAATTTCATTACAGTTTTGGTTTTCTCTAGTGACGGATAGAGTCGTTCATCCTCTATCAGTGCCCCAAGAACTAAAACTTTCTCTACAGTAAACATGTGTTCAATTCAACGCCACAGGTTTTAGATACGTCCAGCACCGTCGTTATGCGGTGTAATGTTTCAGCTTCATCTCTAACAGGAATGAATGGATCATGCATGTAGGTGAGCATTACGCATTGAACCATTAATGATCGGAAGAGAAGATACAGTTAATAAACCTTTGAAACATAACCGGAAAGTTTCACAGGGTAAATGGTGATTATCTTCTGAGCTGAAATTGACCTGAGTGTGTGACAAAAGCACTGAATTTTCTACTTTGTGCTTCCACTGGCACATGAAAAAGTCAATTTTTAATTAGAGTGTACCGAACAATCTGCTCCTTGTAACCTATGAAATGCTCTATGATCATTAGTGGGTATTGATCCTTTAAAATGGTCTTGTTATCTTATGATAATCAATACACAAACAAGAGTGCCATCTTTCTTCCGCACAACCAACACTCAGAAGAACATGGCTCGATAACTCCTTCCAGCCTTTTCTTTACTTGCTCCTAAACAGATTTTGTTTCTGCAGATCATCGTGGTCTGTTGGCCATTGTGTGTTCATCCTTCAGCGTAATGAATCAATTTATTTCCCAAGTTTTCGTTTCGGCAGGATTATGAGAGGAAATAAGCTCTTCCACCTATTGCTACTAGTCACCACTTGCATGTTCATCTACATCCAATAACTGTGTAGATCTGCTTGAGGAATATACCTGGTTTTCTCTTGGATATCCTGATTCATCACCACCTCTTCTTGCTGTAGAACATCACTTCGAACTATTGCAGGCATCTTCGCTAGTCGCAACATAAACATCAGCATTGGTGACAATACATTCATCACCAATGAATACCTCATGTGAAAGGAGCATTTTGGTACGACATAATTGTTTCCAAAACTTGTCAACATAACTCAACGGAGGAGCTATTAAATCTGCATAGATGTCTTCATGGATCAAAGTAATGCTGCTTCTGAGTCTCTCAATGCATTAGTTGTGGTATTACTCGTATAAATTCTTATTTTACTGTTAAAAACGAACCTGCAATTTTCGTTAAAGAGTTCATTTCGTTGCCATTATTTCCACTTCCATCTGTTATTTTGCACTCCTCTGAAATTATGACAAGCTTTATTGCATCAAAAACATTTTATATCTTGTATTTGTGATGGCAGTTTGGCGATTTTCGGGCCTGCCTCATCATAATTGAAAGATCTCCATGCTTCATGATTTTCTTCAGCAGCCGCCGCATCCCTACTTCTCGAAGTAAGTTTCTGTATTCCGTCTTTCTTCAAAACGTTTGTGTTCCTTCTCTCAATAATGCATCCATTGTGGCATAGCTTTCCTTAAACGTCTTAAAATCTCTGGTCGCATACACAATCAATTTGTTACCAGACTCATCTTTTACACCATCAACAATGTATTGTATCGCGGAACAATCCTCAACCTCACCTCCATGTGCCATCTCCTTCGCTCCAAGCAGGCACTCATGTAATATTTCTTCTTCTGCCTACCCAGTAGTCTATGCATTTCTGCATCATTCATCTTGATGTCAAATGCTTTAATCAATGGAGTTTTTTAATTCCTCCATGTTAATAATCTTTTCACTTTGAACGAACAGCTTTGCTAAGCCAGGCAATGGTTTCTTGCAAAATATTAGCATCTACACGTTGTTCCTTCACATCAGCACAACTGTTTCTTCAAATTCTATACTCCACTTCAGACTGAATAGTTTTCTTTAACATCAAAAGTGCCTATCGACGCTTCGATATATCAAAACGTATGTGCAAATCCGAGGCCTGACTTTCGCCGTTTTCTTAATTAGGAATAATGCGTCCTCTTCATCTTCTCTTCCATCTGCAAATGCTTCTATCTTATTAATTACTTTCTTCTTAACTCTGTTGTACTCTCTTGAATTCCCTTTAGTCTGCAAGCATGAACTGCGTCGTATAACGTACATAAATTCTTCATCGACATAGCCTTTCTCTTCATCACCGTCTTCGCTATTGCTCTTATCTGTGGGCATCCCCGTCGGTTCCTAGTTAGACAAGAATCCTAATTTTATGAAATGCCATATTATGCTCATTTTAAGCTCCTCTTTATCTCCCCCAGATTCTAAACACGACAAATTGCATACGGTATTCAAACCGTGTTTCGCAAGATTCTTAAGAATATACTCAACCCTACGAGTATTGTCACAGTCAGTAGAACTTTCCGAGACCTTGAAACTGTCGTAGCTCATTACGGTTCTGACCATCACATTCAATGTTTATATACAATTTATATAGATTTTTATATGTACCAGTCCAGCTTCTTTGTAGGCAATGAAATGTTCCCTGACGGCGTTACGATTACAGGGGAAGAACAGTGATGGTGCTACTTCATCAAGCTTCTGTCCCAGCTTCAGAGAGGGCTGCTGCTTCCGTTCTTCTAGCCGAACATTTGGTCCCACATCACCTAGCCGACCACGTCAGTGTTCGCGAGTATCCTCGTGCAGTAGGCCTCAATACACACTGAGGCATTGAGACAATTATTCTTGGTTCTTGAGGCAGAGCTTGGGCATTTCCTCTCAAACTATATGATCCACAGGATACAATGGGTCTATATGGAGAAACGCATGAAAATAATAATAGAAAATCGTTGAAAGGTTTAGTCCCTAGAATGGACTGAAAATAGCAAATGCATATTTCATAAATATATTTGGCCTTAAAGAGGATTCCAAAGGATAATAGGCCATGTAATTGTTAGTATAAAACTTTTATTTTCAATACAGGACACGCGTGAATTTCGAGGGATTGATGTTGGATCTGATCATTGTCTTATCGTCTCAAAATTTGTTCTCCTTAAAAGATGGTAAAGAAAATAATACCAAAGGAAAAGAAAAGGTTACAGAAATATTTAAAGTCAAATTATGTCTAGAAGAAAGCATGCGAGTTTTGTATAGTAAACGAATGGAACAGTATACAGCAGATAAGGTGCAATTATATATCATTGCTGGGATAAGGTGAAAATTCCCTACATAAAAAGCGGTATAATTGTTAGGTAAAAGGAAAGAAAAAAGACAGCAAAAGGAGAACTGAAAGGTTTGAATGATGAAATAGAAGAAAGAATACACCAAAATAAACAAGTGTAATTATAAGCACTTACAAAACAAATTTGCAGAAGATAGAACTAACTATAAACCAAAATACACGATGGTTAAAAGAGATGTAAGGAGAATAAAAAGACAACACTGGGAAAATACATAACACATATAGAGTACAATATAGATATATCACAAAGTAAGACATATAAAGAAGCAATATTTGAATAAGAATGGAAAAGGCTCACTTCAATTTAACCCAATAACACTAGAAGGGTGAGAACAAAACTATACAAATTTATCGAATTTTTAATTTATCGAAATTAACAATCAGAGACACCCGTTGGATATTAACAGAAAATGTTCTATATATGCTTCCTATCACTTTAAATTAATTGAAATAACCGCTAAAAGAATTAGAAATAATACATCTGCAGGTACGGATGCAATAAATAATTAGTTATTAAAACATACAGCGAAACATTTTTAAAATTGATAAATATGTGCTGATTTTAATCTCCACATTTTCAACAATTTTACAGCGAGAAACGAATTTGTCTCAGATGAATGGAAAGAAGCAATTTATTAAATAATAATAATAATAATAATAATAATAATAATAATACCCTATATTAAAGCTCACAGAAAGAATTGTCGAAATTATAGGGGAATAAGTCTTTTGAATTCCTCTTATAAAGTGTATACAAGAATTATAGCATAACGGTTGAATAAAATATCGAAAACTATTTTACTAGATCAATAACATGTGTATAAAAGGGCGTTATTACATAGATAATGTGCTTATGGACCCCAACTGATGAAAAGAGAAGAAAATGCATTATTCCAATATATCGGGTGAGTCAACTAAAACTTGCAAAACAAATATCTGTAAAACAAACATAGGAATTGAAAAACAACTTTCACAGCATGAAGGTAGGGGAGGGGCTCATGAGAGTAGTTTAACGCATTTGATGACAGTGTTATTAATGACAACGAAAATAACATTAAGAACAGCTTTTGTCGCATTGTTATACGTCAGTCACCCCGCGATTAACTAAAACGCGAAGCTCACATTTGAGACTCATAGACTAGGTTGGACATCAATGTGCAATTGATGTGCGTTTTATTGTATCTCAAGCGTCAACTTCACGTTATAGTATCTCGGGATATAATTGACTTATTGCGATGCAACAAACGTCATTCTTAATGTTATCAATTGCGTCAAAAATAATGTGGAGTTTCCATTTTAAAAGCATAAGCTTACGTTGAAAATCATATTTATTTATGCTTATGAATGATCTATATCATTTACTTTAATGAGGCCACACCTTCATGCCTGTGAAAGTCGTTTTTCATTCCCTACTTTTGTTTTCAGAGATATATACGGTGCACGTTTTATGCGACTCACCCAGTGTGTATGTATATATCTATATATTATGTATATATATGTATGTGTGCATGTGTGCAGGTGTGTATGTATGTATGTATGTATGTATGTATGTATGTATGTATGTATGTATGTATGTATGTATGTGGCGCTTTTATGGAGTATGTAAAAGTCTTTGATAATGCACAAAGGAATTTTTTTGCAATATACTAAAGGGAAAAGGATTTCATAACATCTCATAAGAGTTATTCTGAGTATTTATACAGAAACAAAAAGTACAACTACAAAGTGGTGATAGAAGGAGCAAAGAAAACACTTCAACACATTTAGGCGTTCGACAAGAGTGTCTATTATCACCCATGCTATTTAATTTATATATTGACAAAGTCATTAAAGAATTCCTAGTTCTACAAAGAAATTCTGTAAAACTTGCTTGATAACCCTTCTATTTGCTGACGATTAATTAGTATTAACTGCTTTATAGGATACTCTGCAGACGTTAATGTGTGAGTTACCAATCACAGCTTCCAATATAAAATACTTGCAATAAAACAATAAAGTTTAGTTCACCAGAGAAAAACACAATTTGAGCTATAAAATTGTAATTAACAAAAACATAACAAAACAAGTAAAGGCCTTCAAATATTTAGGCTATGGAAATTGGTAACACAAGTCTATAATAGCAACAAAAGAAGGCACAACATTATAATTAAATATTAGGTGGAATTAGAAGAAAAAATGAAAATGAAATGCTGAAAGATACTGTTCTAAAATTGTATGAAGTTTCAGCAATACCATCTCTTCTTCGTGGATCAGAATTATAATTGAGATTCTTGGGAGCGGTCGCTGGGTATAGGATAGACAAACAATTCAGCGATACAATAAGTCAAGGGTTAAATATTTAATCTAAATAATAAAACAAAATGATATCAAGAAAAACATTATGCTAATGTGCGACGGAAGCCAGAATCCGCATTTCCAAGAAGATCATAGAATACCAACCCAAAGCAAGGAGAGAGATGTTTGGACAAGTTTCTTTCAGAGGATAGATGCTGATGATGATATGATGATGCCGAAAGACTTCGTCGAAATGCCTAATCTCTGATGCTGATTCTGCTGATGATGATTATGACGATGATGTAGATTTTTAACTGCAGGCTCATATGCAGTAGAAACATTCCCCTTTGTTCTCTGAATGTCTCCTAAACCTTTTTCTTCCCGATTGCTTCTAGAGTATTTACTCGAATCTCGCGTCGTTAACTTACCCGTCTCTATGTATTATTCATCATAGTTCAACGTAAAGAATAACAAGAAAGAAAACAGAACAGCGATATACAATTATGTATTCATAGCACACTGCTCTCATATAGCTCTTTGTTTTTTCTTAACCAAATATTGTTATATTTACTCACACACACGCACAAGTCTTTCAATTTTGTTTCATTGTTAAAATAATTACTTTTGAAGTTACAGATTTATCCATGCTCTGTTTGTAATATCGCATTTGTTTTAACATAATATGAATTGATATATACATTTTGTTTTATTCTTTTAACATAATTCTACTTTAAAAGTTACAAATTTTGTGCATGCCAGGTTTGAATTCAGTGCTCAAAGCTACTTTTGAAGTATGGTAGTCACTTTAGTATAATATGAATTGGCTTTTAACTTTGTTTCATCTTTCTAACATAATTACTTCAGAATTTACAGATGTCCATGTAAGGCTTCGAGCAGAGCACTCCAAGGTCTTTTTGGAATACGGTAGTTACTTTAGGCGAATTATAATATATTTTAATTGCTTTCTTCATTATAACTCAATTGCTTTATAAGTTACATATTTTTACCCATTTCAGGCTTACTGTAGCATAACCAATATAGTAATAATTGCTATAGTGTGACGTCAACGTAATAGTTTCCCATTCTCCTTTCAAAAATATATCGATAGATTAGTAAATAAGATATTGTGAGAAATTTGCTTCTTCAAATACTTTAAAACTTAAGCGGATTGCAAAATATATTTAAATAGAAATTATATCATATTCTAATATCATTTCAAAAGTTACCTTATTCATTACCTGGTTGAACCAAAGTGCCCTAGGATCATTTGAGAATATAGTGGTATTTTAAAATAAGAGGGGTTTATTTTTGCGATCTTTTTCATCATTCTAAGTTAATTAGCTCATAAGTTATACATTTTGCACACGCTAGGATGGGAACAGAGTACCGAAAATTCATATTTCGAATATGGAATTATTTTAGGAAAATTAAACTATATTTGTATT